>JAQFVV010013070.1:145000-153284 GCA_028023455.1 Epiperipatus broadwayi | reverse complement strand
CTCTGCTCTCTTCATTTGTTTACTTTATTAGATTTATAAATGCCCAGGCGCCAATTCTATACAAGATAGAATAAAATTTATAATTGTAAATTGCTTGTAAACTCATTTAAAAGATTCTTATATTGTAATTATTCTATGGCTTAGCTCAGTTGAGGTTATAGGATATGGTCTTTATATAGGATGCAAATAAAAGTAATAAAACATTTATTAATAACAATTTTGTAACACTAATTTAATTATATGCTACACATTTATTTAATTATAAAACTATTGCAAAATTATCAATTATCATATTTAATATAGGATAGATAATGATGAGGATCGGGTATCTTTTATCTACATCACCACCTATTCTAAGCAAAGTAGAATATATTATTAGCACTGTAATATGGTGATTTATCATCTCCAGACAGATTAAATAAATTGACTTCTACTGGCAAATCTATATATTTTAGAACTATGCTATGTTAACCATATATGTATGTGTGTGGAAATGGAGAATGGAAGGTATATAATCAAGCAATTCATTTGGGCTTTTAATTCATTAAAACATCTATTAAAAAAATAAAAGACAAAATAAATAATAATAATAAACAAAAAAAATATTATTTTATGCACCTTTCTAAACAATTATATTTCTTCTACAGTAAAACCAAAATTGACTAATATTTAATATAGGAATCATATATTTTAGGATATGTGTGCTTTTATAATATCTTAAATATAATGTATTTTTAAAACATACTTTGTATTAGCTTATTTATAAAACTTTGATGATGCCATAAATCAATTATCTTTTATGTACATTATACAATTTATACAACACTTATCTGTCATAATCAGTGTATATCATCTAACAGTAACTATACAAGAATAAAGAAAGGCAGGGAAAACAATAAATAAACACTTATACTTATACTTATACTTATATACGTGAGGGTTAAATAATATCTCCAAACTGAATCTGAATAATATAATCATCCCTTGATCATTTCTACCTTCAACTCACATTCAATATCCTTCCTATATAATGAATTTATAACAGATAAGGTTTTAATTCTTTATTTTTTTAAATAAATTTCATTAACAAAATTGAAGCATAATAAATACAACATTTTTAAAATAATAATTTATAGCATCACGCACACATCTGAACATCTATAATCACCTATAATATAATTTCTAGATCATACAAACTAATAAATTATCATATTATAATGATATGAAGTTACATTGTTTTGTTTTGTTTTTTTTTAAAGAGAAAAAATTGGTTATACATTTATTATAAGTAATAACGAAAATACTTATCAATATCGCATCATTACATGTTAATTTTTTTTTAAACAAAATTGAAAGTTGAAAGAAATATACATATCAATTTTAGAGACAACAATAAATTATAACATAAAAAAAATGTCTATCCATTGTTAAAGCATAATTTGTTAAGAAAGACAATAGCCTTTTTCCTTTTTATCCTAGAATTCCATTATAGGCGTAATAAATGACATTTGCATGCAATGGAATTATTTTGTTATGTATGTGCGACTAAATTATCTTTTTGATATAAGAGTAAATAGATAAACTTTTTCATTTTAAATTTTATTTTGTAGAATATTGATAAAAAATTCTTAAAATTTAAAATCAAGCGTTTAATTCTAGCATCTATAAGAAAACTTTAGCTAGCTTTATTTTAAACAATTTTGGCATTTTAATATTATTTGGCTTTGGTAATACTTTAAAATAAATCATAATAATTTAGCTTACATATCATCCAGGCATTTTGAAATAGTGAATATGGACCATCGTTTGACAGAGACTTGGCGGCTGGTATCCCTCTGGGGGGGGGTGTTTATCTCCTCATTTTTATATCATTTCAGTAGTATAATAACAAAAATTCTCCACGGTTATATTATTAGAATCCTTGCAATGTTTTTTTTATATTTGTTCTAATACTCTTAGAGAGTTATTGATTCTTTTAAGTTTTTTTTTACATCTTCTTCCTCGGAATTTTTTTTTACGTTCCTTCAAGTTTTAAACTCTATGTCTTTCTTCACTCACACCCTCTGTGTTTCTTTTTATTACAATCAACTTTGGAAGTGTGCCAGAATTTTACTTATAAAATTTTAATAATAAAATGTTTGAATGGAATAAATATAATAAAAAAATATTAAACATCAAATATTAATTTGTAAATGTTATTCACTAATATACAAATAATCTTTATCATTTTTAAACATAAAATTATAAACAATATATAATTAGTAAATAATAAATAAAATATAGGAAAGAAAATTCTAATTAATAATATATTTATATTTCTGCTCATTATGACATGTAAATTTTTCTACTACATATAATCATCTCTGATGTTATTCATCCTCCTCTCCTACAAGCAAACATATAATCCAAAACTCTACCAATCAGTACATCCACTTAAAGTTTTAATTTTTTTAAATCCTAATTTTAACTAGCAAATTACATCTCTATTCATTTTTTCTCAGATAATTAACTTTAGCCATTGTTAGCACAAATGTGAACTTCCCATATTTCTTCCTGGTGCCAATGTGGAAGGTTACAATCCTTCCCACTTATGAAAGAAAAATGAATTGGATAAACAACAATCAATATTAATAGCACGTCAAATTTTACATTAAGATCATTCCTCAATTAGAAAATTATGTTTATCGAATAAACATAAAACAATAAAAACATTTAATTCTTTTACAAACACTTGTTTTTATTATATTTTAGCAACATTAAATAAGCAAGAAAAAAATAATTAAATTCTATATTGAACAATATGTATATCTTTTATTAATCATGTCTTGCAGGATACAGAATCAAACTATGAGCATTATAGGTATCTTTAAACCTTGTGTTTATATTTTTGATCTCCTTTCTTCTAACAAGTTTTTTCCTACAAGATTTCATTTTCACTTTACTAGATTTAACTCTAATCCTTTTAATATATTGTACTTTATTCTTCACTTTCTTAAGATGATTTATATTAAATAATTCTTCCTTTACTCCTTTGAGTTTTATCTTATCCTTTCCTAAATCTCTCTCTGGCTTAATAATTTTCCTAAGAGAATTCATATCAATGTCCTTCATAATCTTCATTTTACATTTAATCTTTATTTGATCATTTTTCCAACATAAATAACACCCTTTATCATATGCTCTATATTAGATACTATACATATGACATCTCCATACAGTACTTTTCTGTGACTACTCATCTTCATGTCCCAATTTAAGTACTTACAAATATATTCAGAGACTATACTTCTACTTTTATTTTGTAATTTATTGCCTGAAATATGAATAAATTTCATTAATTTGTTTTTCAAAATTTGTAGACATTTCATGCTTAGAGAAATTATTTCTACATATATGAATTCACTAATCCCTTTATTCCTATCAAGACTTTCTTTAATATCTTCAAATATATCCACACTCTTATTTCTGTCTAATTCCAGTTCTTGGTCCCCTATTTCTCTGAGTTTTTTATATGCCCTTAACTCTTCTTTGGCTAAACTAATATTTTTACAAACTAGTTTAACAGTCTGCTGATTTTCTTCCTTAAACAGCACTATTGAATCATCATCAGATATTTTAATTTTGTGAAGGGGATTCTTAACACTTGTCTCTAACAATACTGATTTGATTACCTGATCTTTTATATTCTTGCATTTCTAGTTTCATTTTGGATATTTCTAACCTTGCTTTTAGCTTTGTTTCTAATTTCACTTCTAATTTTATCTCTGACATTTCTGACTTTATTTCAACTATCCTCTCCTCTGATTTCTTTTGACTCAATTTAATTTTTATTGCTATCTCTGATTCCTGACTTTTTACTTTCTTCTCCACAACTTTCATCTGCCTAACTATACTATCTTTTATTTCTACCATTTCTAACTTCATTTCTACCATTTCCAATTTTATTTCTTTTAATTCTTCTTCTGAATTATCTTGACCTGACTTTAGTTCTGCAAACATCTCTTCTGACCTTTCTCTATCTTCTACTTGTCCGGACATTAGTTCCCTTAGTTCTGATTTCAATTCTGTTAACATCTCTTCTGACTTTTCTCTATCTTCTCTTAATTCTAATTTTAATTTTACTTGATCAGACTTTAGTTCCCTTAGTTCTGATTTCAAATCTGTTAACATCTCTTCTGACCTTTCTCTATCTTCTATTCGTCCAGATTCTAATTTTGCAAAAAAAATATTTGGCCCACATCAGCATATCATCATCTGTGGTTTTATAAATATTATCTCTCATCTTACTAAACCTTCCATAGGCCATACCTATAGTTTCATTTCCTGATTCAAGATCAGGGGACATCGCAACAATGTCTGGAGATGGTGTCTCTTGAGACCCACCCAAACTATCATATAAACTAAACTCTTCCATTTTATAATCTCTTAAAAATTTATTAATACTACTTAAGAAAATAAGGTTTACCAGCTCCAACCTCCACCAAATCAACAATTCAAATTCACCATCACTACCTAAAATTATATAAAATTTCCACAATTTTATTTTCCCATATAATGTTCAATTTTTCCACACACACATAGGCAAGAAGACATTAAGTTTTAATTAAATAACATTAATCTAAACATAGCTGAAATTATAAATTAAATTTTACATGATCCGCTATAGTCATATTACAAACTACACCAATTCAAATAACTGATAAAAGACCAAAATAATTTAAACATATTCATTTATCTTTATGTTGTATTGGGTGCAACCAAATATTACAACCAGCATTTATAACCCAAAAGAAAAAAAAATTATAACCAAAATCAAATTAATGATGACATGCATTTACTATGACAACTGATATACAATTTTTTCTTAAATATGGTAAATGCCAACCTTTGCATAAAAATATAGAAAATAGCCTTTTAAGAATGAGCTATATATTCAAGTTATATATTCATCCATCCTTATAAAGATCCAACAGATACTGACAACCAAAAGAATTATTAGCAGTTCACAATTTTGAGATAGATAAAAGAATTCCATCACTGCTCTCAAAATATACAGTGCTCCATGAACACTCTGATGATCATCCCACTTTAACCACTCTAAGCTACCACAACCCATAATATTTTACTACAAACACTATTACAATGCCCTGCTTACATCCAAGTCTTAGGGGCTATTTATAAAATATTGTCTTGCTCATCTTTGGGAGTGTTAGAGACAAATATTACATATATATTAGAAAGAACTATGCCTTGCTCTCTCTGGAGTCTTAGAGGCAAAATCATGGCTGGACTACTGTTAACTGCTTCGTGATAACTAACAACTGATATCATAATTTGGGTTGGAGCAGTGAATGAGAACAATCAGTAATCAGTGACATGAATACACCATATAGTTAAGACAATAACAAAAACTCTCCATCCACCAAAACTTGCAATACAACCAACAAAACTCCAACAATCAAGCATTCTATTTAACCTTCAAATTTATAGACTTTCTATAACAGAAATGTTCCGAATATGAACAACATTATTACTTTATAATTTAACACTATCAATAATTACATGCTTATCTGGCATCAATGCTATATTTAATTGACAAGCAAAAGATATATATAAAAAATGTTATCAACTTTAACATTTACTATAAGTTGTGATATTTATATAGCTTTAAAATTTGAAACTAAGCTGTTTCATGGCTGTATTTATTTATTTCACATAAACAAAAAATGTTTTTTTTTTTTAAATTATACATCTGACATTCATATATCTACTACACATCTATCAGGTATTGGCTTATTTCAAACTCTAATTGGCTTATTTCAAACCTTAGTTAATGCTCCATTTATCTCTAATTCCATTTTATCAAACATTTCTATTAATCTTCCAGATTGATATAAAAAAATCCTTGAATAAGAAAACTGCCAACTTGATTCTATTTTGAAACCAATTTTGCAATAACTGTATATTCAAAACAGGAACAAAGTAATTCTGATGTTACTGGATTATCTATCATCTCAGGTATATGCCAATATATATCAACAAAAATATAAACACCCTACAAGATATTAGACCTAAGTAATCAAGATCCCATGATTGGACATCCATTTAAAATCTTGGCAGCTGTGGCCTCTATGTATATATCAAGCCATCCACATTAGTCACCATTTAAAATAGAATGTATAATATATAATCACCCATAAAGAACAAAATACACATGTAAACAAAGATGAATCAATCACCAATCATTGTGCAACCACTTATCCATAAATATATCGAGCAATTAACTCATAAATGTTGAGGCCTCCATGTCACGCAAGCCACTTATGCAATTAAACCAACAAAAGATAAATATTCTACAGGATATGAGACTTAATTAAACAGAGCCCCATGATTGGGCAGCCACTTAACCCAATCATAGATCAGGCCCCATGTTGGATGCCACTTAACCCATCCTGTAACCTCTGCTCTCTTCGCTTGTTTACTGTATTAGATTTATAAAAGCCCAGGGCCAATTCTATACAAGATAGAATAAAATTTATAATTGTAAATTGCTTTTCAACTCATTTAAAAGATACTTATATTGTTATTATTCTATGGCTTAGCTCAGTTGAGGTGATAGGATATGGGCTTTATATAGGATGCAAATAAAAGTAATAAAACATTTATTAATAACAATTCTGTAACACTAATTTAATTATATGCCACACATTTATTTAATTATAAAACTATTGCAAAATTATCAATTATAATATTTAATATAGGATAGATAATGATGAGGATCGGGTATCTTTTATCTACATCACCACCTATTCTAAGCAAAGTAGAATATATTATTAGCACTGTAATGTGGTGATTTATCATCTCCAGACAGATTAAATAAATTGACTTCTACTGGCAAATCTATATATTTTAGGACTATGCTATGTTAACCATATATGTATGTGTGGGGAAATGGAGAATCAAATGTACATAGAGAGCGTACCAATAGCTCTAACAAGCTCGTAAATTAACAAGTGCGGTTATGAGAAATATTTTAAATATTTCTCATAACCGCACTTGTTAATTTACGAGCTTGTTAGAGCTATTGGTACGCTCTCTATGTGCATTTTTGTAATTACAAGCTCATAAAAGTAATGTCATGTTATATATGACTTGCTTTATTAATTATTAGAATCAAATGTATATAATCAAGCAATTCATTTGGGCTTTTAATTCATTAAAACATTTATTAAAAAAAATAAAAGACAAAATAAATAATAATAAACAAAAAAAAATATTATTTTATGCACCTTTCTAACCAATTATATTTCTTCTACAGTAAAACCAAAATTGATTAATATTTAATATAGAAATCATATATTTTCGAACATGTGTGCTTTTATAATATCTTAAATATAATGTATTTTTAAAACATACTCTTTATTAGCTTATTTATAAAACTTTGAGGTTGCCATAAATCAATCATCTTTTATATGTATTATAAAATTTATACAACACTTATCTGTTATAATCAGTGTATATCATCTAACACTAACTATACAAGAATAAAGAAAGGCAAGGAAAAACAATAACTGAACACTTATACTTATAATTATACTTATATACATGAAAGTTAAATAATATCTCCAAACTCAATCTAAATAATCTTATCATCCCTTGATCATTTATACCTTCAACTCACATTCAATATACTTCCTATATAACAAACTTATAACAGATAAGGTTTTAATTATTTATTTTTTTAAATAAACTTCATTAACAAAATTGAAGCATAATAAATACAACATTATTAAAATAATAATTTATAGCATCACACACACACATCCGAACATCTATAACCACCTATAATATAATTTCTAGATCATACAAACTAATAAATTATCATATTATAATGATATGAAGTTACATTGTTTTGTTTTGTTTTTTTTTAAAGAGAAAAAATTGGTTATACATTTATTATAAGTAATAACGAAAATGCTTATCAATATCGCATCATTACATGTTAATTTTTTTTTAAACAAAATTGAAAGTTGAAAGAAATATACATATCAATTTTAGAGACAACAATAAATTATAACATAAAAAAAATGTCTATCCATTGTTAAAGCATAATTTGTTAAGAAAGACAATAGCCTTTTTCCTTTTTATCCTAGAATTCCATTATAGGCGTAATAAATGACATTTGCATGCATTGGAATTATTTTGTTATATATGCATGACTAGTAAAGTTATACAGTATAAAATTATCTTCTTGATATAAGATTAAATAGATAAACTTTTTCAT
>JAQFVV010013070.1:0-142500 GCA_028023455.1 Epiperipatus broadwayi | reverse complement strand
TTATTACTAAAAAAAAAAGATGACATCATGAAATGGGTAGAAGACATTTATCAAGAATTATATAGTAATAAAGAACAGGTATCTTCTTTATCTATTACATGTTCCAAATTGCCCAGAATTTTAAATGAAAGAAGTGAGATATACAATTAAATGTATGAAGAAAAGAAAGGCTCCAGATAATAATGTAATTATAATTGATATATTAAAAGAAGCAAGTGAAGAAATAGAAAAAAAATAAGCAATGTTATATACCAATTGTCTAAATGATAAAGATGTACCATATGATTGTAAGAATTCAGTAATAATATTAATATTTTAAAAAGATTGTAAAGAATATATTAGAAATTGTAGACTTATAAGTCTTTTATCAGTTTTATACAAAATTTTTACCAAGATAATTAGAACTCGTCTACACAGAACATTGGATTTCCACCAACCAAGAGAACAAGCTGGATTTAAAAGGGGTTTTAGTACCATAGATCATATCAGGTATTGAAAGAAGTTATAGAAAGGACAAATGAATATGAGTTGCCATTACATTTTGGATATATAGATTATAAAAAGGCTTTTGATTCTATAAACAATTCTTTAGTGATTAAAGCATTGGATCATCAAGTTATAGATCCAGAATATTGCCATATTTTAAAGAATATTTATAAAAATGCAACAGCAACAATTAGATTACATAACGATACTAGGAAAATGAACATTGAGAAGGGTGTAAGACAAGGTGACTCCATATCTCCAAAACTTTTTATAGCAGTGCTGCAAGTATTTTGTGGATTAAAATGGGAAACTAAAAGAGTGAGAGTAAATGGAGATTATTTATGTCATTTAGATTTTTCAGATGATATAGTTGTTTGCTCAGATAATGCTTCAGACCAGAAGAAATGTTGCAGGAGTTATCAGATAAAAGTAGAGAAGTAGGACTAAAGATAAATGTTAATAAGACTAAAGTATTGTTTAATCAATTTGCTGAAAATATAAATATAAAGATTGATTGTGATGAATTAGAGGAAGTTAACAGTTACAAATATCTTGGTCAGATTATTAAAACAGATGGAAATATAATGGATGAAATAAATCATAAAACTAAACTTGGTTGGAGTGCTTTTGATAGAAATAACTTGATACTAAAATGAAATATGCCTATGTGTTTGAAAAGAAATGTTTTAACAAATGTGTTTTGCCAATTCTTACTTATGGACCTGAGATTTGAACTCTTAATAGAAGAGCAAAACAGAGACTTCAGACCACTCAAAGAAGTATGGAGAGATGTATGCTGGGAGTAACAAGAAAAGATCAAAAATGCAATGTATGGGTAAAAGACCAAACAAGTGTTACTGACCTCATTGAAAAAATTAACAGATCAAAGTAAAAGACCCAGAAAGAGACCACATTGTGAGATGGATGGATGAGATGAGGAAGTGTGCAAGGGTGATGTAAAGAAGATAAGCTGAATATCAGAGAAGATGGATTGAACATGGATATATATATATATATATATCCATATATATATATATATATATAAACTTTATATATATATATATATATACATATATATATATATATATATAAACAAAGTTTGCATTTCAGCTTACTAGTTCTTTTACATTGTCTCCACCATTCCTTAATGATCCACCATTTTCTAAAATTATTTAAATCCACTGTATTCAATATATGTAAAATAAAATAAATTGCCCTTTAATTAAAAACAAAATTGTAATTATACATATATATAATATTATAAATCGATGTCTTTATTTTTTCATTAAGAAAATTTATAAAGGAATATGTGATATTGCATTTTATGCACCACCTACATTAAATAAATTAATAAACAATTCAAAGGATAAAACTTTATTTACAAATAAAAAGTGTATCATTTACAAATGGACAGTGGGTGTGGCCATGGATATATAGGTGAATCGAGGTGCATGTTGGAAAAAAGAACAAAGGAACACTTATTGTTATTTAAAAGGATTCAAAATACAAAACAAAATTTTAAAAATAATGATAATTTATCAGCTTCTGTCTTTTATGACCATAATAAATCATGTATATATGGTTTCGATTTTAATTATAACAATGTAAAAATATTGGAAATTGAAAGAAATAATAATAAAAGGAAAATTAAAGTGGCAATGTTGATATGTAAATACAAGAAACATTTGGTTAATAGGCAAGCAGCAAACATCGAGATCACAGAATTATGGGAAAGTTGACATCATAGAATTATGGGAAAGCTGACATTTTAAACGTGATAGTTGACAAAGCCACAAATTGGTTGAAAAAGCTCCTAAGTGACGATTATACATATATTTTTATAAGCTTTTAAATAATGTATTTTTAAATATTTATTTATAAATTTGCATATATATATATATATATATGTGTGTGTGTGTGTGTGAGTGTGTGTGTGAAGTTTACCAAGAACTTTTTAAATAATAATTGAATTTTTCTCTAGCTGCTATGTTCAATAACTCTTTGAAAGAAAATGAATCAAAATTTCCTACCTTAATTTAGATCATTTTATTTAGTTATCCAGAAGAGTAACAGGCAGAGAGTAATCATAAACCAGCCTATACCTTTTTATGTAAATTGATTTCTAAATAACTGATATTAAATTTATAAAGTGGATATATCTCACTCACTTCTAAAATTTTATAATAAATAAGCATGTCATATATTAATTTAATATCAGTCATTTAAATGTCTTTACATTAAAAAAAATATAGGCTAGTTTAAGTTTACTCTTTGGTTGTTATTGTTCTGGATAATCTGAAATAAAAATATCTAAATATGTTAAGAATAGGTCTATTTGATTTCTGAAAATTGTTATTGAATATGGCAGTTAAAGATCAGTTTCATTATTATTTAAACTAGACTTTGTAAATTTCATGTGTCCTTATATTTATTCAGTATTAAACTATTAATTATCATTACACACATACACAAACATAAGCATATATATATATATATATATATATATATATATATATATATATATATATATATATATATATATATATATATATATATATATATATATATAAATTATTATGTTTTGGGCTAAACTGTGTGTTATTATCCATCACATACCAGTAATTAGACGAACTACCATCTGCCATTATCAAGGTTAACTTTTGAAAGAAAAATCATTAGATCTCAAAGAGTAACATGAATGAGTGTAAGATGAGAAATGAGATTCAATTTGAAGTAGCAATCACAATATGAGGCTTATCAGAATGTTTTTTTTTTTCGTTTTTTCACCTATTAATTTTAAGTTAATATTAGAAGACAGTGATATAATGAGAGATTTGCACATAACTAGACTATGTTGTGCTTCATCAGCACTATTAAAACCAGTAGGTCCCTTTAATATTTCAATTGACTCTCTCATGGTTTTTAAATCATACATTTCTAAATTAACAAGTATTTTTGCATTGTCAACGTCAGGTTTGTGACCAATTTTTAAAAAATGGGAAGTAAAAACTGATGTCTTAATTTTCTGATTAAAAGCATTTATATGTTACTTAATTATGACATTTATTCATCTATTAGACTGGCCTACATAGCACCTTGAGCACTTCCAATATGGAATTTCATAAACCCTCTAAGTTTGTGTAAAAATTCACCAATTTTCTTGCCAGTAGAAGACTATCTAGTTTTAATATAAAAACAATTTTTTCTACTGGCAAGAAAATTTGAGATTTTTTACACAAACGTAAAGATAGTATTTTTGGAACACAAGAGGGTTTATGAAATTCCATGTTTGCAGCACTCAAGAAGCTATGTAGGCCAGTCTAATAGATGAATAAATGTCAGAATTAAAGAATATATAAATGTTTTTAATCAGAAAATTAAGACATTAGTTTTTACTTCCCATTTTTTAGAAATTGGTCACAAACCTGACTTTGACAATGCAAAAATACTTGCTAATTTGGAGGGGTATGATTTAAAAAACCATGAAAGAGTCAATTGAAATATTAAAGAGACCTCCTGATTTAAATAGAGTTGATGAAGAACAACAAATTCCAGCTATGTGGAAACCTCTCAATTTATTTCTGTCTTCTAATATTAACTTAAAAATAATAAATGAAAAAACTGACGGAAATAAACATTTTGATAAGCCTCATATTGTGAATGCTGAACTACTTCAAATTGAATCTCATTTCTCATCTCACACTCAGACACATTACTGTTTGAGATCTAATGATTTTTCTTTCAAAAGTTAACCTTGACAATGGTGGAGACTAGTTCATTGAAATATCGGTACATAATGGAAAATAACACACCATGTAGTCCAAAACATAATTTATCTATATCATACAACCATGAAAACATTATATATATATATATATATATATATATATATATATATATCTGGTTTATATATATATATATATATATATATATATATATATATATATATATATATATATATATATCTGGTTTCGTAGGCTGGATTTGAAGACATTTACCCTTCCGATAAATTCATGCTTTCAATTTAATAGAAACATGTATTATAAGTGCTGACTTCTGAGTTAGTATTTTAGATCTAGTTTCTAGACTCCCAGCCCTCCACTGAGTTGGTCAGTAGGTAGGGATAACAATAGAGATTTTGAATTCTATCTCTTTCAGTACTTATAAAATCAAAGCCTGTTTAGAGCTATTGGTAAGCTCTATCTAGTGATCATAAAATGCAAGCTTAAAAGCAAGTTATGAAATTTATAACTTGTTTTAATTTGTGTACATTTGTATTGATGTTTGATAAAGATTTTCAGTTATACAATTGAAAGTACTTCCAGTAAAAAATATATTGTTTATAACTTGAATACTGCGTTAAATTAATTTGTTTGCATTATTATTATATGATTTAAAAATAAAGACATTTAATATATATATATATATATATATAAATGTCTTTATTTTTATATATATATAAATGCACTGATATATATGCACTATATATATATATATATATATATATCAGTGCAGAACAATAAAAATACAACAAATGCACAATCAGCAAGGATTCGCAGAATTATAATCTTCTATAAACAAAACCAGACAAACACAAAAAAGCAATCTGCTGTTTTCCAATAAATTAGAAAAGTGCATGCATTCACTTCTAATCGGTAACTTTTCTTCCATGTAAGTAATAAAAACACCCATCAACTTTACTTTACTCATCATTAGTAAGAGTTATTAAATATGAATATTATAATGATCTATATTTTTTATTTTGTAATAGTTTTGACTACATTACAGGAACCTTCAATTGATTTGAAATTTCAGATAAATAAAAAATTATTTTACCACTTGATTTTCTTTATTTGACAATAATAAAATAATCTTATAAGAGCTTTTATTTGGATAAACATTTTTATTGTTAGTGGATATGGTATATGTAGGAGCATCAGAGTATTTATTTATATTTTTCAAAGTATAAACATAACCTTAGTTATTCTAGTATATTCATTAATGATCCAATTTTTTGTTCATTACCTATTTTACCTAATTCATCCATATGTAGTGATGGATTATTAGATAAATATAGGAAAATAAAGTAAATTATTTCATGATGCGTTCACATGGATTAGATGAAGGTTTTCAAATGGGCTTTAATTTATGGCAACTTTTTATTTTTACAATCCATCTCTGCTATTCAGCTGATATAAAGCAAACTTTTTTTATTGTTTGCTAATATAATTTAAATGCCTTGTATAGTTCAGAATAGTGGTAGAAATAAAATTACCAGCATTACTCAAGAAACATCATGGGTATTTCAGTCAGAAAAAAATAAATTAACATTGTATTTCAGCAAAATTTCTCATCTTTATGGACTACCTAAAATTCATAAAGCCAATGTTTCATTAAGATCTATTATTATTTCTAAAAATTCACCTAAGTCAAAGTTTGTTGAGATTTTTTTTTTCAAAACGTATAGTCATTTGGCATCCAGGACAGTTATTTGTCAGGGATCCTAAGCTGTTTATTCAATTAAGAACTGACATATTGGTACATTTTGATGTAAAAAGTTTATTTACAAATGTATATAACATCCACACATTTTCAATATAAGTCAAATTCTTCCAACAAAATCGAAGGTTGAATTTTGGCTCACCAGTGTCAACCTTGCTTAGCAACATTTACATGGAAAAACTTGAAACTACAGCCATAAATACTATTCCATTTTTATCTAAAGTGTGACTTCACTTTGTGGGGGATATATTTGTTGTATGACCACATGATGAAGCATAATTACAGTCATTGTAGATACTCATTAACAATGTATCCCTTTCAATTAAATTTGTAGTAGAATCAAAATAAGTACAAAAATTTTCCTTATTAGATGTTCTTGTCACAGAACTACCTCATGGTAAACTAATAATGATAATTTTTAGGAAACCAACATTCACTGGTAAGTACTTGGTATTTGCAATCAGTCACACAAAAATATATGACATGGAATTATCCTATTATTATAAAACAAAACAATGGATATTTGTTAAAAAAACCAGTGATTTTAAAAATGAAAAGTTCCAGATACAACAAACCATCATAAATTATTTTTTTCCTGAAGGCATGTGATGATGATATTCTAGTTGTATATTTACATTGGACTATTTCCATCATCTAGTATTGGTATTTAATGTCTTTAGAAAAATTTAACTTTATTTTAAAATTCCAAATATATTAAACTGATATTAATAGCACAGCAAACATGTTAGTATGTGTACAACATTTCAAGAAGTAGTATTCTCTCCTCTTTTTTAGGTGTTGATGGCTTGACCACTGACAGTAATAGCATGGAATTCAAACCTGTATTCTTATATTCTTGATTATTGAATTTTAAGGTAGCACTCTAACCATCTGAGCCATCCTGCCAAAGGCAACAGTCAGTAAAAATTTTATATACTTATCTATGAAGAGCCTGTGTATTTCTCCACTTTTTATAAGAGCAAAGTTGATTATTGGTTTCAATACATTAGGTATAGTCATGCAAGGTTAGCTTATGGGCTTTTTACCATTGTCATGAGAGCAACTTCTTTACATTTTTTTTCTTTGTATCTGTTCTTCTCTATCCAATTTTTTTTCTATTTTCCCAAATGATTGTATGTTCATTGGTAAATACTTGGTCTGATACATCTGTTTTTTCTTTTGTAATTATCAGTTTATATTCTTGCATTTACTTTTCAATGGGATGGCTGGTCTCACCAATATATATTCTTGCACATTCCATGGTATTTCATAGATGCATTTTTTTTCTTTTCAGCTTTTCAAGTTTAGGTTTTGTAGATGTTAGAATTCATCATAATGTGGTATGGCTCCAAAAAGCTGTTCTAATGTTATACTGATTGCAGATTTTCCTCCATTTGTTTGCTACTTTTTGGAATATATGGGTAGACTACAGCACCAATAATTGTCTTTTCTCTTGATGGTACTTTTTGTTGTTCGTTTAACATTTTTTTAATAAAAGCTACTGGATAACCATTTTTGTAAGAGTTTGTTCTACATAGATTTTTTTCTTTTTCCAAATCACTTGTTTCTAAACAAACTCCCTTTGCTCTGTTCTATAGTGATAGTATACTTCCATGTTTTGTGTTTCTGGTGTGAATGGATGTGTAAGCTAGAGATTACATGGTGACAGTATTTTACAAACCAGAACCCCTCTTCCTATTGATAGTATAATTGAACTATTAACCATTTGCATAAGAACAATCTACTTTCAATATAACACAGAATTCTCTGAACAAAATCAATTCATTGCATTGGTTCACTATTGTCTCCCCTGATTAGCAATATTTACATTGAAGTACTTAAAACCACAGACATAAAAAATACTCCCTATCCACATAAAGTTTGTCTTTAGTATGTGGATAATATGTTTGTTGTATCGCCACATGGTGAAGCACTGCTACAAACTTTTTACAAATACATCAGCAACATATCCCCTTCAATTAAATTCACAACAGAATCAGAACAAGAACAAAAATTGGCATTCTTAGATATTCATTGTGAGAAGACTGCCTCATGGTAAAATCAAAACAACAATTTACCAAAAACCTTCACATACTGTAAAATGCTTAGCCTATACATCCAATCACACCAAAAACACCAAACATAAAGTTATACTATCACTGTGGAACACAGGAAAAAAAGCTTGTTCAGAAACAAGCAATTTGGAAAAAGAAAAGACCTATATAGAACAAACTCTTATGAAAAATGATTATCCAACCTCTGTAATTAAGAAAACATTAAATAGACATCAAAAAGAACCCTCAAGAGAAAAGACAATTATTGGTACTGTAGCCTACTAATACCTTCCAAAAATAGCAGATAAATTAAGGAAAATTTGCAATCAATATAACATCAAAACAGCTTTCCAGAGCCATAACACACAATGACAAATTATAACATCTACAACACCTATACTTGAAATGCTTAAAAGAAAAAAAACGGTATCTATGAAATACAAAGTGAATATGAAAAAGCGTATGATGGTGAGACTCACTGTCCCATTGAAAATTGATTACAAGAACATAAACTGATGACTGGAAGACAGAAAACAGATGTGTCTAAAATAGCAGACCAT
Organism: Epiperipatus broadwayi; assembly: GCA_028023455.1. Classification (NCBI taxonomy): domain Eukaryota; kingdom Metazoa; phylum Onychophora; class Udeonychophora; order Euonychophora; family Peripatidae; genus Epiperipatus; species Epiperipatus broadwayi. The sequence goes on along the minus strand of JAQFVV010013070.1, from coordinate 133,898 downwards.
GTATACATACAAAAAAGAAAATTTAAAGAAACTGCTCACATGTCAATGGCAAAAATCCTATAAACCAAGTGTGACTATACATAATGTATGGAAACCACTAATCAACTTTTTTCTTAGGAAAAAGTGGAAAAATAAGAAGGAACCTAATAGATAAGTTTATGAAATTTCTACTGAAGTTTGCCTTTGGAAAGGTGGCTCAGTTGCTTAGAGCATTACCTTAAAATTCAATAGTCAAAAATCTAAGGATCTAGATTTCAATCCCATGCTAGTACTCTCACTTGTCAAGCCAGCAACACCTAAAGAAGATGAGATAATAACTCTTGCAACATTGTGAATATACTAGCCTATTTGATGTGCTATTACTAGCAGTTGAATGTATTTGGAATATTTAAATAAAGTTAAATTTTTCTAAAGACATTTAATCCTCATATTAGATGATGGAAATAATCCAATATAAAAATATAATTTCATGGTGAATGATTATTCATCAGTTGTCATCAAGAAAACATTTAATAGTCAATAAAAAGAGATAACATAAGGTAAAAAAAACAATTATTAGAATGGTAGTCTATCCATACATATTAAAGATGGTGGACAACTAAAAAAATATGCAATCAATATAACCTTAGAACAAATTTCCGAAGGCAGTCTATATTTCTAGGAATTATGACTACTACAAAACCTGGACTAGAAATACTAAAATTCAAAACCTGCATCTATACAATACCAAGTAAATGTAAAAGGAAAAATATTGTTGGGACTATTTGCCCATTAAACAGCAATTGAAAGAATACAAACTAATGGTTAGAAAAGAAAAATATATATAATAGCAAACTATGTATATACAAATTAATATATGTTCAATTAGGAAAATACAAAAATATTGGATAGAGAGGAAAAGTTGCAAATAATAAAATTCAAAACAGTTTTTATTTGATAATGGCAAATAACTTACATCAACTCAGTATGATAACACATAATATCTGGAAGTTTCTGATTAAGCTTTCTCTTTTAAAATATTATAAAATGGAGGAATCAGAAGAATATCAATCAACAACCATGGGTAAGTATATGAAATTCCTACTTTTTTTCAGTATAGCTATAATTCTTCAATAAAGTTTTACAATCCAATTTCCTAATATAAAGAATTTTATCACCCCATGATAATTTTTTTGACACCGTTCTTCTTACCCCTGATCACAATTCCTTGCTGGTAGAAAAAGTTTTATATTATATCTTTCAAATTCAGATAAACAAATATTAATCATAGTTATATTATAAAGGCATCAGAGAAGACAGATTTAACATATATTGCAAGCTTTAATTTAATAAAGAATTAATATTATAAATATAACTTACATTAACTTTGACAAATATAGTAAAAACAGAATCAATTAAACATATATGTTAATTAAAAAATAAACTTACATTGCATCCCTTTCTTCTAATTTACTGTATAGAAAATAAAACCTAATAATTGTTTTTAATTTGTATGGGAATCTTATAGTTTTATTTAATACATTCAATCAATATTCATTTTCAACTACATATACAAATATAAATAGTATTGTATAAATGAAAAATATGAATATTAAAATTAAATACACAACATTTATCAAAATATATTACATACTAAGTGTTTGAATAATAAAATGTATTATATTATTAAGCAAAGTCTTTTAAATATAAAATTTAATTAAACAAAAAGGTAATTTTTCCACAGAATTTTTATTTATAATTCGTGTACTTCTAAATAATTTTAATTCGCCAAATTCTTTTTGGACTCATTTAATTGGATGTATCTTACTTCAGTTGTGAAAATTTTATTTAAACCAATGTATATAAATAAAATAGATTCTTACTTATTAAATTCAAGGTTTTATAAATTAAACGTATTTATTCAATACATTTAAAGGAATGGAATGATTTTTTTCTCCTCATTCATATTACCTAAATTGTAAAAGAAGTACATAAATCAGGCTTTTTAGTTAGATATTCTGAAATATATATCATAAAAGTATAGTTTTGTGATATTTATAGGAACTGTAATTTACAAATCATTCCCCATAGTCTACTTATTTCTAAAAAAAAAAAAAAACCCTTCCTTAGTTGTTTTTTTTTTGTCGGCTTGCTATTAGGAGTTCTTAATGAGCAAACTCCCTATGAACGCATTTCTCAACTTATATCTCTTTCTGTTTTAACTCTCACCCAATTCAATATAAATTATTTGAATTGCAGCTGATTTTATCATCGGATACCAAACCTTTTAGTGAATTGATAATTTTCATCAACAATGTTGCATTTAAAATATATTATTCAATATTTTAATCATCCAACTTCTGTTTTAATTAAATTTTAAAAAAGAACCCCCCCCCCGTTTTTATTTTCATTAATTGTATTATTCAAAAAATACTTTTCTAAATTTATCATTTATGATAAGAATTTTCGGATTACATTTTAAATTTATATTGTACATTCATAAAATCCCAAGCATGTTTTTATGAATGGTACAGTTGCGACTCTGAAATTCAAGGTAACGATTATGACTAGCTCTGATATTTGTGGCCTGAACATTTTATAAACTTTTGCACTATAATGTTATTCTGATTATTTTTAAAAAATAAAATATCGTGTTCGTTATAGTGCGGTTGTATCCAAAAATATCCTTAGAACATAATCCATTTTATATTTGCCTAAATTTTATTTTATAATATTTAATTGGATTTTATATGTATAATTCCTTCTCTTTCAATTTCCTTCTTCTCCATCAAAAAAAAAAGTGTTTAAAATACGAAATTATTCTGCCTTTCTCATATGTATTATGTACATCTATTCCACACACATTGAATTAACAAATACACATTTTAGTTCTTTTTAATTTACTATTTTGTCATATTATGAATTTTTTTTTTTATTTATTTAACTAAAGATTTGGTTTAAGCTCATTTCATATTAACATTTTCTTTTATTTGACATTAGTAAGAAAATATTTTTAAATGGCTTTCTCTTTATATATATATATATATATATATATATATATATATATATATATAAATAGATATATATATATATATATATATATATATATATTGTAATCAGACCCATGTACCAACATTTATTATCAGTTGGAACTAGTTCCCAATGAGCTTATTGCAGGATGGAAAAAAATATTGGCATTACCCAATGTTTATCTTAACACCCTACAACAATATTTCCTGCTCATCATAGGTATGTAGCATTCAAAAGACTGAAACATCTAGAAAAATTGTTTGTTTGGTTTTCCAAACTGTGTCACTAGAATTCCAGCTTACTACAACCTTACTTACTTATTCTGGTTATGCTGAACAAAGCTCAGGAGGCATGAGATTCTTGTGAACAAATGCAATAAATTATGAGTGATATGAAATGATATTGACTAGATAAATTAGTTTTAGATAATAATGATTTTTTTTTAATTGACAACAAAAGTTATTGACAGTTCATCTTTGGATTGTCAGTTCATATATGCACATATGGTCCTAGTTCAGTTTGATATACAATTTAATCATTCTTTTTGTAATCTAATCATCAATGATTGGTGCTATAAGTCCAACTGTAAGTTCTGTACAAAATATCCATCTCGATGGTGGTATCTGGATGTAAGTCTCGGTCATTCATCTGGAATCCAGGTATATGGTTATACATTCCAGTTTATCATCATTGATCCAGATATGTGGATATAGATTCAAGTCATTCATTTTTTATCCAGGTATGTGGATATAAATTCAAGTCATTCATCTTTAATCCAGTTATGTGAATATAAATTCAAGTCATTCAACTTTGATCCAGATATGCAAATATAAATTCTAATCATTCATCTTTGATGCAGGTATCTAGGTTTATGCAAGTCATTCATTTATATTAAAATATTAATTATCTAATTCAGATTTGTAGATTTAAATCATTCATTTACTTCATTTTTAATCCAAGTATATGGATGTAGATTCAAGTCATTCATTTATATTAAAAGATTAATTCTTGAATTCATGTTTTTAGATTGGAGTTATTCATTTGTTTAATTTATCTTTCATACAGGTGTATATTTGAAGTAGAAACACATTCATTCAATTTAATTTTTACATAGAAGAATTTTTAATTTGTGTATTATAAAGGCATATCTAATTCCTGTTCATATTTGAAATAGAAACATATTCAATTTAATTTTTTTATCCAAGCATTTCAAATACTGTATTCACATATATATAAATACATCTTTGATTTAGCTCACATATTATTATATTTTTCATTTATTTTTAAATCAACATTCTTAACTTCTTAAAATCAGTATAATTATTATTCTTTAAAAACATTATTCTTTAAAACATTATGTTTTAGGCTTTATTTGATAAATCAATCATTTGAATAATTATATTTTATTTTATACATTAATTATTTCCACAAATATATTTTCAAAATATATTTAAATATTATAAATGTATCTAAATTTTCCTTACCTTGACATTTAAATCTTCACATCAAGAAGGGGTTTACTGGAGCTGAGTGTCAGAATAAATTGCTGCTTTATTTACATAGGTGTATTCTCTACTTCTTGGGCATCACATGGATGGAGAAAGAGGAAGAATGTTCCACTCACTCATCCTGGAGTTTTCCAAATTAATAATGTGTTTTACCATTATTATGTTATGTAATAACTAAAAGTTTTCTTTTGATGGTGATAACTGTGGTTTCAAACCTGGTTGTTTTAGAATTACAAAAAGTAATAAATTTTCAACAGGTCTCACTATGTAAGATTTAATATACTTGACGTATATAGTGAAATTAAATTCTTAAAAAAATTGCAATAATATTTCTCAAGGCTATGGATATGGAGATAAAAGCTCTGAAAATGCTTAGCCTTAAGAAATATTATTGCAATTTTTTAAGAATTTTATTTCACTATATACGTCAAGTGCATTTAATCTTACATAGCTGTTAATGGTGAAGAAAAATCTGAAATTACAACAGGTCTCACTGTAACTCTTATTGTAACTCCAACTGTAACTATAACTATAACTATCACTGTTACTGTCTGTAACTATCACTGTAACTGTAATTGTCACTGTCTAATTAAGCTATTATTTTATTTTTTCTGATTCTCACATTTTTTTAAATCTAACAACATGTTTTAAAAAAGCAACTAATTAAAAGCCACAGACAAGAAGATGATGCTATCTTTAAGTGTTTTACATTTAAATCTGAAAATATATAGCTCTAAAATAAATAATATCTGCTTTATTTTAAATTGAACCTTTATCAATTAATGATAAAGATTTATTAATTAAGTGCTTCTTTTATATTTTCTTCATTTTACCCTTTTTATTATTATTATTATTATTATTATTATTATTATTATTATTATTATTATTATTATTATTATTATTATTATTATTATTATTATTATTATTATTATTATTATTATTATTATTATTATTATTATTATTATTATTATTATTATTATTATTATTATTATTATTTGCTTTTATAAAGCAGTTGGGTAAAGTTACTTTAATTCACTGTCACTTGCTTCTTTATTTAAATTTTTATTTACTGAACCATGTCGATTTATTTTTAATTTAAACTGCTTGAGCTGGGGAGGGAAAGAAATCTTGAAAATATATATGTGAAACAATGAGTCTGTTTTAATGCTAAATGATTTATGTATTGTTTTAAGATCAAGTCATTGCAATTTTAAATTATTGTCAAGTGATATTCCTAGAAGGCTATTAAATTGTATTTAAACAGTTGCAATGGGTTGGTCTCAAAACTCATATATATTATATTAAATAAGTTTAATCAAGTATTATCATTATATTATAAATATTTTAATCTGTTTTAAGTGAATGTGTTGACATACCCCATCTTTTCATTGTATATATTTATTACAAAATGAATCTGTCAAAACCACAAATAGTATGTTATATTTTATTATAAAATGAGTATGTAGATGTAGTAAAAAAGCATATAAACTCATGTGAACATTTAATAAATTAATTATTCTACAAAATAAGTATTAAAGAAATATGTTTATACTTTAGGTTTAGCATTCATTTTAATGAAAATCTAAAATATAGGATTGTGGTAATGGTAAAAAGGAAAGAAAATAATATTTTTTTCATGTTAATATTGAGTAATATTTATTTTTTTGTCTTAAACATGGAAGACACTAATTGTATCACAATGACAAAGATATGTCAAACAATAGAAGGTATTTGCCCTGCTTAAATTCATATAAAACCTCAATGAACAATCAGAAATTTTTTTCCAATTAGTATTATTTTTTTAGTCTATAATGATATAAAATAGATTTTTTTATTTTATTTTATAAAACCTCAATGAACAATCAGAATTTTTTTTTCAATTAGTATTATTTGTTTTAGTCTATAATGATATAAAATAGATTATTTTTTTATTTTATCATTAACTATAAACATATCAAAGTTTTTTTGTCAAATCCATTTTATTTTTAATGGAAATTTTTTTATTCGGATGTCAAAAGCAAAGATTTACTCAGTTTTTTTTATTAATACAATATCATAACTATTTCCATTTCCAAATAATGAATAATTTGTGAGGACTTCATATATATTGTAATATTACAAAGTGGGCAAAGTTTGATTTAATCATGGAACATAGGAATTAATGATATAATAGTACAATAAATTTGAAAGGGTCAGCTTTGCTAATGCCCAATATAATAATATAGAAATAAAAAACAATACTTCAAAACAAATAGTATAAAACTAGGAATAAGTGATACTAATAAAAGCAATGCCCAAAATAGTATATAACTAGGAATGAGAGAGAATAAGTAAGGTAGTTCTTTAAATCCTATATAAAAGTTTTCTACTTCCAATGCCCTTTAAATTCTAAACATCTAGATTGTAATTACAGAAAAGTGGCCTTTTAAATATCTAATAAACAAATATGGAGCAAGAAGCTTTCTCACCTATGTGTTTAGATTTACTGGTTGTTTATATGATAATAGAATAGCCTTCAAAATGACACCTTAAAACTAACCAAATGAAATTCATAACATAGACAAGAAGCATTTTAAATTTATTATCTCTCTATATTTTAATATATAATAACAATATTTCAGTCTTCTTACACTTTAAAACAAAATATATAAATAAATATATTTTGCTTTAAAGTGTTGTGGTGGAGGAAAGAGAGAAAAAGTAAAGAATAAGATCTGATGAAGTCTGCTAGGAACAGTTGAAACTGTAAAGAATAAATAAATATATTTTTCTTTAAAGTATAAGAAGAGTGAAATGTTGTTATTATATGTTATATATAAAAAGAAAGGGAAAGTACTGAGGATTATATTTTAATAGTAGCTATCAAGTTTCACAATAATGGAATTAATGACACTTAATTACCTGCCAAAATGTAAAGTAGAAATAAAGGGTGTATTTTATTAAATCAAATTTATACTAACAAACAGTTATATATGAATAATTTATTTAATATCTCTAAAGCATTAATGTTCTATAATATAACTGATTGTTAGGGTTTGTGCATGTAATCATTAGCATTTAAATATTTTCAGGGTAAAATTGATTTAATTAACAAGCTCAAGTATTTCATAATGACCCAAGTGTGCTGATAAGTGATTAAAAAAATCACAGTCACTTTATGTAAAACAATGTGGTATGTCATTATTACAGTCTATATTCTCTTTTTCTTTTAAAAATGGCAATAACAATGATAATGGAAGATTATAGCTTCATATAAATATTTATTGAATTATAAGCATGGTAAAGAAATCTTGCATGAAGGTGCATTGTCTAGGTTACTGAATAAACAAAAACCTGCATATAGTGAAGTAGAAGTAAATTATATTGAATATGAACTGGAAAACTTCAAACAATGGGACCATCCATAAATGGACTAGTGAAAATAAAGGATATGGGACCTTGATAAATTGGATTAAAAAGGTATGGATGAAAACTAAACTAAGTTTGGAGCAATTAGGGTTTTAGGCTATAATGGGACAATCCTTTTCAGGACTCAAGGAAGTCACATCTAACTATAGTCGGACTTTGAGTCTTCTTATAGAATGCCATGGATGATGTTATTTAAAATATAATCCAATTCACTCCTCTATTAATAACCTCGTTACTCTCGGAATTCGAGCTCAGAGTAGAAATTTGCAATCGACTCTCTTCAGGCATTTCCATAAGTATCCCATAGTAATGATAAATTTAGTATAAGCTATATATAACTTATTTATAATTATTAAATCATTAAGTTGATTTAACATATATATGCGTGAGTATGTATATTTATAATTATTGGTTTTATAAAACGACTAAATAAAATAAACAAACGAGACCTGTTTAATTTTGAAATCAAGTTTAACACATTTTAATCAGTAATAAAAAACAAAATATTATCACATAAAAACAATAAAATTTAGAATTATAATCTGTGCTTATATACTCTAATAAATTATTTAATATTCAAAAAAAAAATAATAATAATAATAATGTAATCATTTACATATATATGTAATTTAAAATCATGCATATAATAAATACACATGACACATTATAAATCTACCTATTGTGTCATTAAAATAATTCAGTGTGTATTGTATGTTTATATATGATAACATCCATTCACACTAGATTAATAATAGAATGTATTCTGATATTAGTTATGTATGTTTAAAAATATATTATGTTAATTGTCATGTAAGATTCAATTTGGAATATAATAAAACTTACTTCCAAATTGAAATAATTTAAAAACGTTTACCTTAGTCAGCTGTCATTTCCATCAGAGTATAATATCAAAACATCAATATCTAAATTTTATTAATTAAATATAAAAAAATAAAGTGTTCATCTTATCAGTTCTCCACTTTAATATACAAAGTAATTTTTCTAAATAAATATAATTATCCACAAAGGAAATAAAGTTTAAGAGTTCTTAAATTATACAATGAAGTAATCCAAGACGAGAAAGAATACGGTTTTATATCCTCCTTAGATGAAATAAAATGATGATGAATGTTGAAACATAAAGTTCATTGATCATCCTTCGAAGAGGCAATCCAGATATTCATTCTTTAAATATTTATGTAGTAAAATATTTAACATCTTCTTCAATATAATACTCCAATATCAAAGCAGTTTTTTAAATGAGAATTACTACGATGATATTTTAGGCATTGATTAAGTAGAAATAAATTTACATATTCGGTTTAAAACATCAGTAGAAATCTCTGGCATAAATAATTTAGCCACAGAACATCTTTATAAATTTTTGTCTTTTTAAATATATATTTTTTAAATTCATTTCAAAGATGTTGATAACTATTATAACCTTGTTAATTACAATGATTATTTTTGTATAGTTCTTTATAATATTCAAAGGCAGTAAATTAATTACTTGAAGCAGGTTTTAAAATATTGCATCTTCTTTTTTTTTATTTTTCTTAAATGTGTTCTAAATTCAAACACATTTAAATTTACAAACGTAGTTCTTGCCTTGATAACTAAATAGAAGATTATTGTTATAACAATATTAGTTCGTTTTTATACTGGATTAATTTCAGCAAGGATATCACATAATCATGCTCACACTCTATTGTTTAAAATATACAATTTGTAATGAACCCCAAACGTTTATTTCCGTTGTTTCATCTGATAAAAATGCAATGAAGACTTAAGGTTTTGTCAAATGTCAAGTTTTATATTAACAAAAAAATACTATTAGTTAGAAACATTTTATTTATGTGTGTGTAAATATAAACTAGAATTATTCATTTTAGAATTATTCTTTTAATACTAACTAGTTTATATATATATATATATATATATATATATATATATATATATATATATATATATATATATATATATATATATATATATATATATAACTGATACATGATAAGCTTAAGATAGGTGTAAGTTATTTATATCTGTTGATTCGATATAGGCACAGTTAAATTCACAAAGAAATACAAATTGTTTTAGGTGAGGCTCATATGGTACTCTCACAAGGCTAATAGAGATAAATTATCTGACTTTAGAGATAGTGTAGTGATGAGAGATAGGATGGTTATATCTCCTGCAGAGGGGAGTAGAATTCTTCAACTGTTACATAAGGCATTTGGGCATAGTATAAACAAATGTTTTGGTGTGTATCTATGTCTGATGGTCACAAATAAATGCAGATATTAAAAAATTTATTAAATATGCTCATCATGTCAGGTGGAAAGGACACTGCCTGCTAAATGTTATGAAATTTGGCCTAAAGCAACAAAATCATGGGATAGAATACATATGGACCACACTGGACTAGTAAATGAAGAAAGTGTAATGGACACTTTTTCAAGATGGATAGAATTCAAAATAGTGAAATATATGAGTTTGCAGGAAACAATTAAGGGTTTAAAATCAATTTTCACTATGTTGCATTCTATTCATCCTGTAAAAAAATATGTTACAACCATTTACCGGTCTGGCATGGACCATATGAATTGTTCCCATGGTTGTGTTGCATAGGACAGGATTCATAACATTTAGCATACAATGCACTTTCCACAAGACATGCTGAAAATCGTTTAATAAATTTTTCAATATCTATTTGTGGCCACCAGACATAGCTACACAACAAAGCTTTTGCACACACTATTTCCAGATTCCCTCGATGTAACAATTTAAGAACTTCATCCCTCCCTGCAGGAAATATAACCACCCTATCACCCATCACTAAACAACCTCTACATACTGATAATTTATGTCTATTATCCCAAACCTCATTGCTAGCAAATTCAGTTTAGTTTCCAGCTAGCCCATTTTCATTCAGCTTATCAAAGTTGCATATCCTTCAGCTTCAATAGTCTACTTCTGGATGATCCCGCTGTTAAAAATTTAAGTTATTATCAATTAACTAAATAACCAAACCAATAATAATAATAATAATAATAATAATAATAATAATAATAATAATAATAATAATAATAATAATAATAATAATAATAATAATAATAATAATAATAATAATAATAATAATAATAATAATAATAATAATAATAATAATAATAATAATAATAATAATAATAATAATAATAATAATGATAATGATGATGATGATGATGATGATAAACTAAATAACTAAAACAAAAATAATAACACTAAGGCAAGAATATTAGATAATTATGTTTATGAAAATTCATTTATTTTAATAATAAATTTCCAATCATGTAATGGACTTAAATAATAATAGTAATCATAACAGTACATAAATGAGAATTATTAAATGTATAAATAAATAAGATAATCATATATATATATGCATATTCATCCAGCTGGTACAATATGTAATAGTTCCCCAAAAAAGCATTCTATTTAAAATTTTCTCCCAGCTTTACTTATATATGTTGTCAAAGTCAATAAAACGTCCATTTACGCTGTTTGTGTGTATTCACTTTCACACAGGTACATCTATGTTTTATTAATTTTTGTTCACTCAATGTAACACCTATGAAGCATTAAAGTTTGATATGAACTATTTCTCATTTCTCCTAAGTAATCTCTGTTTGGATATGCAGTCACACACACACACACACTTCCTGATATGTTGATATATATATAATGTAAAACACATATCTCTTCACATTATTAAATACAAATAAAATATAAAAAAAAAATATTTAAACTTTGAGCAAAGCTACATTTTACATCAAACTTAAATATGCAACTAAGTAAAAAGAAGACAGTATACAAATATATATGGACAGATTGCTGAAGTATTTTGGTTACCATATTAATAACTAGCTAAACAAACAAATAACAATAATAAATAAAAGACATATTTATAGCAACACAAAAAATACTCAAGGATAATAAAAAAATTAAATGTAATAACTTCAAAACTATATTTGTGGTGTTGTTATGTGTAAGAAAAAAAAAACGTTTAATGTTTTTGTGTCAAAGTAAAACAAAATAACAAAAAAAAAAAAGAAACAAGGTTTGAATTCACAGAAGATGTAAATGATTACTTTTAAATAAAACGACAGTAATAAAGTTCTAAAATGTTACCACTCCATTTCAGTTCTTAATGAGATAATCTCTTAGCTGAGACAGTCTCTTTCTTTTATAATTTTCATATAGAAAAAGCAAAAAAAAAATTGGCAACATTCCTGCTGATCTTAGGATCCCTTGAAAACCTCGTGGATCTTAATTAACATTGTAGAATAATTATTTGGCACTTCTAATAAAAAAAACTCTGACAGGCATCATAGTAATAGATCAGTGAAAGCTGGACTTCTTTTTTTTAAATAATGATGGTGATTGTTTAACAAACCATGGGATCTGAACTGGATCTCCACAACAAAATGTGCTTTTTACGTGGTTATGCAGAAATACTGCCATTCTATTGTTCTGGTATAGGTGTGGAAACAAACGGCCAGCTCACAATGGCTTGTATCTTGGGACAAATAATTGCAGCTAAAAGTGCATTGTATCTTCAGTTATAACCATAAATATATCAATCCAGAGTCTGTATTTTGGAAAGCAATAATTAATATTGTCTATTATAAGACCATTTTACTTTTCAGTTTCATTTTGGAAGATGATCTTTCCTGATCAAAGTAAAAGACTTAATGCCTTTTTTAACTAACTTAAATGTAATGAAACATTATTTATATAGCAACACATTCGTGGTCAATTTATAAAAAGCAAAACTTTAACAAGTTTGTTACATTCCAATTCTTTTCTCCCAATTATATTTTTTTAGTAAGGAAGAGTATGCATCCTTAATTTTTTTTCTTTCTTGCCTTATTTTTTAAAATAAAAGAGAGAAAAAAACTAAGTCATTTTCTACAATACCTTCTTTGAGTTGGCCACAATTATACTAAGAACTTTAAAAAAATCCCCTTTAAAACTTAGCAGCTTTTACTTACTTAATAATTTTTAATATTTTTCTTTTCATCTTTTATATCTAGCTGTCCTAAGATTAAACATCATTATCCTCAATTTCACAAGAAATCAGCTCAAAATCTCACCAAACAAACCGCTTTATTCTTAGCTTTTAGAAAAAAAAATCTGTTACAACTTCTACTGGTGGTTTCTTTCAAATAAAAAGACTAATTATTTATTAATTTTTTTCTCCATGTCAAACTTGTCTCTTTTTTGACAATTTTATAAATCAAAATGTATACAAAAATAATTCATTTTTTTTCTCTTTGATATATGATATCAATGTTAGTGAATTGTAAACTGTCAACATTGATTCACTCTCTCAAATATTTTGTTTCAAACACACGTGTGTGACTCAAACTATTTATTTACTAAGCTATCTTTGATTAATGATTAAACAATTTATTTTAGCCTGTTTTAACAAAATGAAATTATAAAATGAAGTCATAGTATTCTTTAATAAAATATAAGTTTGCAGCAACTAAATATGTCTTTCCTATATTCATTTTTTTTCTTTTCTACTTACTAAGTAAAATCTCATATAGAAATACCTACGTATCTATGACACCCACAAATAAAAAAAAATATTGGACCACTAACTTTTTCTCCATTAATTTATATGGGATTTGACTCTATCCCTGCAATATATATATTTAATCAACAAAAGTTGATTAAAAGTAATTATAAGTATGAATAATAAAATACAGCATTGACATTTTTTTATTAAAGGGATTATTAAAAATAATATTTTGCAATAAATATTTAAAACTAACAACTAATAGTTATTATTAAAATATGATGGTTTTAATTTTAAAAAAAACTAAATCTAAATATTTTATTATATAGGATGAAATAATATAGGTAGTGTCATAATAAAAAACTAAAGATATAGATGTAGGGAAATGTATTTAAAGAATTTATGAAGTAATATAAATTGGCATGTTAAAGCGAATTAAAGAAAAAGCAGGAGACCCCAACTGTGCTCGACATTGATGTCATCAAGGTTTCTGGGCAACATATGACTGAGCTAATTAAAGTGCATTATAAGATCTATTACAAAAAAAACTACCAGTTGATCACCAAAAATGGGAGAAACCATGCAACACAGAAAGACATTGTATCACAGAAGCTAACATCAAAGATAGACTAGCATCTCTTCCTGATAGTGTTCATCCAGATATGAATGCTTTACATAAATTCTTGCTTAGCCACCTAAGTTATTTCACAATTTCCCATCATTATGAACATGATCAATCATCTAGAAAGAAAAGAGATATCTGAAATCTTTATTCTACTGCCTTAGTGCCATTTATCAAAAAGAACTGAGATTCAAGTGACATCAAAAATATTACACCGAACTCTATGTCTTCAATAATGATTAAAATAATAGAAGGTGTTATCAAAGAGAAAATCCAAGGGAAAATTCTGGTTCAGATAGCTCATTCATAATATGCCAAAAAAGGCTATACAGCTCTTAGAGCAATTGGAGAAGTTAAGATCCTATTTAATCACATTAGATCCAAAAGACTCTCCAAGCCAATATCTGTTCAATTAGATATATCTGAAGCATTTGACACAGTTAAAATCCACACCCATCTCAATATATTAAAAGACCTCCATATTACAACAGAAAAAATCCAGATATCAGACAACCCTCTATATAATGGAGAGATACTTATATCTCTTAATGGGACCTACACCAATAGCTTTACTCTCAACCTACCCCTTCCCCAGGGTTCTCATCTCAGTGCCCTTCTATTCATATGTTACATTAACCTTCTATTGAAAGATATTGACAACATGTTCCCTGGAGTTATATTTCTTGCCGGAAAAAAATCTGTTAGATCAATAGCATATGTGGACAACATACTGGTCATCCTACCATCCAAAAAGTACCTCAGTAGCCTTTTTCCAATAATCAGAATGTTTACAAAAGCATCACAACTTAAAATCAACCCAAACAAATCTTCAATATGTAAGATTTGTTTTGGACAAAAAATCACATCCAACTATCTAGCTGATTCTCAAAAGTTATTGGGATTTTTTATTCACAAATCTCAGACAGCAATGTCTAAGGAATTACAGAAATCAATAATTCAATCTACCAACCAAATCACCAAGACTCTCTCCACAGTATACCTATCTCTTCAGAGTAAGATTTCCTTTCTCAACATGAAACTTTATGTCCAAAAAAAATTTCATACTACCTTCCTGTTGTGACCATTACTAAATCATTTATAAGAAAAATTAATGGCTATATGTGAAGCAGTTCTGAAAGGGTTATATGGCTTAATATTAGCATCTCAAAAATGCAATGCCACAGAAAGTCAAATGGGATGTTGTTTCATTCAATCTCAAAAATGCAATGCCACAGAAAGTCAAATGGGATGTTGTTTCATTCAATCCTGTTGATTTACTACCAGAAATATCACTCACTGGTCTATAATCTAATCCAAAATTATGGATACCCACAGATCTTAGACAATACATCAACAGATAGATCTCCAACTGGGAATATATGCTGGCTTGACTAATTACTAAATAAAAACCTACATAATAATATCTTTTAAGCTTTCTTTAAAAACAAGATCACTCTATTGGATGCTCACTATATAATCAATCCCAAATCAAACATTATAAAACCAATGCTCAGTATCTCCAACACAAGATCATCATATTATTTAAATTTTGGGCCCTTGAGCAAAATTTCTCAATTTTCTTCTCAAAAAGTTAGAGACTATGCCTACCAATTGGTGTAAAGACAGATTAATAACATAAACCCCATGTGTCCTAATTGTCTCAGACATGAAGAGACATATGACCACATTATCCTTTCCTGCACCATACTTGGAAAAATTAAGTCATTTATTGACTTTTATAAAATTAATAATATATCTTAAAAACTGCATACTTAGTAGAGACATCCCAACCATCAGATTGTCAATTTTCTTAACCTACTCTATATTGTTAGGTAGATGCAAGAAACAGTTTCTGCTCCCTCAGCCAGATGCAGATACTCTCTTCATCCAGCTAGTCAATGAAATTAAGAAGATAGATCTCTCTCCAGCAAAATTCTTACATGAAGAGACATGAAAGCTGTTCCAGATTTCAAGATGGACTCTTATTAAATTGTCCAATGTAAGACATACAACCTTTCCTATGATTCCTTTTCTCTTTTTTAAAACACAAATGCAATTGTTAATTAGTAACACCTAATAAAGTTATTTTAGAAACTAAAGAAAAAATGATTCTTAAAAGAGAGGTTGATTTAAACATCAACATTTTTGTTGCAATTAAAGTAAAAATAAGAAAATTAAAGAGATAAAAATTATTTATCTTGAAAAAACACCAAAAGTTGATAGATCTAATGTAGTTCTTAATACAAATAAAAGTGTGATTAAATATATAATTAGATGTATATTAAATATTTTATTTCAATTAAATATAATTAAGATGTCTAAGCTATAAAAAACAAAGAAGATATTAAGGTTATGAAAAACAAAGGTCATTCAGACTATATATAAGTGTTAGCTTTTTTAGAAACTTTTCTTGCCCTTAATTTTTAGCTGTGGGAGCTCTTAGCTTCACATTTTACTACTATCTTTGAATGTGGAGATTATGTTTAGTAGCTAAAGAGTATGAATGCCACTAATTGCCTGAAATCTACCACAAATAAAATATTTGTCAAATTAAAATGCTATTCTAAAGAAATTCCAATCCATTAAGTAATTGATAAAATATGATAATGCACCAGCAAGTTCTTATGCAGTAATTTTGCATTAAACAAGAGTGTAAGCCACAAAAGAAATTTTAGCTTTGCTCTGGAAAGAAAAATAATAAAAATAAATAAATGCACGTACATGTCTGTGAAGAAAATCTCAGCATGAACCAGAACGTTTTAGAATACACTGATAAAAAAATTTCTTCTATAAAATTTTTAATAAATGTTAATTATAAATACATGTGATATGAATTTTCTTTTTTAAAATAAAACTAATTATAATTTATATTTATCACATAATCATTACTAGCACATAACTGTTATTAAACAGGCAAAACTCTCCATACAGGAGTAATCAATGGATGCCAGAAGGCTTATGCATAAAATTCCCATCTACTGCCTACTCATCCAAAATCCCCAGACTAATTTGTGGCTTCTGGCGTTCATCAGTGACGAGCCTTGGATCTGAGAGCATTGCACCTAGATTTTAGAATCTAATGCAACCCTCCAGCAGCCACCTTTTATCTCTACTTAACTACAAAACTATGAGAATAAAATTGAAAACACAAAAATATTTTTTTAATATAAGCTCAATAGCTTATATAGCCATATAGGTTTGAACTCACTTCAGTATCCATACATTTTGATATCTTTGACTTTTTAACAACCATAGCCACTACTATCCTATTAGGCAGGATTGATGTTAAACCACTAAACATTACAAGATCACTATCTCTTATGCTAGCACATAACTGTTATTAAACAGGCAAAACTTTTCTTACAGTAGATTTAGAAGCAGTCCTGTCAGATTCAAGGATCTTCACTGATGAAGGCCATGAGTCAGAAAGTAGTATGGGGATGCTGTACAAGTAGGAACTAGTTGGGGATTTTATGCACAAGCCTTCTGGCATCCATTGATTACTCTGGTTGGCACAGGGTGGCACTACTGTATGGAGTGTTTGCCTGTTTAATAACAGTTATATGCTAGCATAAGAGATGGTGATCATATCATGTTCCATGGTTTAACACCAATCCTGCCTAATAGGATAGTGGTGGAAATGGTTATTAAAGAACTAAAGACCCTAAAGTGTATGGTGCTGAACTGAGTTCAGACCATATGACTATATAAGCTATTGAGCTTAGATTGAAAATATTATTGTGTTTCAATTTTATTCTTATAGTTTCATAGTTATGTAGAGATAAAAGGTGGCATCTGGAGGGTTGCATTAGATCCTAATATCTATGTGAAGTGCTCTCAGATTCATGGCTTCTCACTGACAAAGGACACAATCCAGAAACTAGTGTGCAGATAATGGATGAGTAGGCACTAGATGGGGATTTCATTAACAAGCCTTCTGGCATCCAATGATTACTCTGTTTGGCACAGGGTGGCATTACTCTATGGAGAGTTATGCATGTTTAATAACAGTTATGTGCTAGCATAAGAGATGTTGATCATGTGATGTTTAGTGGTTTAACACCAATCTCTTCTAATAGGATAGTAATGGCTATGGTTGTTAAAGAGCCAAAGACATCAAAATGTATGGGTGCTGGACTGAGTTCAGACCCATATGACTATACAAGTTATAGAGGTTAGATTGAAAGTATTATTGTGTTTTCAATTTCATTCTCATAGTTGTGTAGTTAAGTATAGATAAAATATGGTGGCAGGAGGATTGCATTAGATCCTACGATCTAGGTGCAGTGATTTTGGATCCAAGGCTCCTCACTGATGAAGACCACGGCCCAGAAACTAGTCTGGGAATGTTGGATGAGTAGGCACTAGATGGGGATTTTATGCACAAGCCTTCTAGCATCTATTGATTAATCTGGTTGTCACAGGGTGGCACTACTATATGTGAGTTTACCAGTTTATATATATATATATATATATATATATATATATATATATATATATATATATATATATATATATATATAAGGGATTTGGACACAGACTTCCAAACACCATCAGCCATCCATCATATCTCCTCAATACACAGGACAACATACATGTCAAAAAGATAAATGATTTTCAATATACATATTTTGTGCTAAACAAGCACCTATCACTTGGCGCAGATCATCATTGTTCACACATATATAATCAGTGCTAAATTTCTGTTAAGATAAATTTTTATTTTTTAATGGACATGCTTTAATTTTGGAGAATGAAATAGATTCAAGCCTGTCAATTAAAATGTTAATTTTTTTTATTTTAATATAAAATGAGCACTGATTATATATGTGTATGTGTGCAGAAGATGATGATCTGGAGCACGTAATGAGTGCTGGTTCAGCATGAAATACATATATTGAAAATTATTATCTTTTTCATGTGTGTGGTCATAGGTATTGGTATATGAAATAGAGTGGATGGTGGAAGAGAGCTTGAAAATCTGTGTTCAAATCCATATGTTACAATTAGATTCAAGGCATGTAAAATATTCTTGTATTTCAAATATTATATATATACGTGTGTGTGTTTGTGTGTGTGTGGGTACGTAACTTTACAGATATCATTACAATTATATAACTAAAACCTGTAAAACATTTATTGGCTCTATTTTTTTATATAGTTAAGCAAATATATTCATCACTGTCATTGGTTGAATAGTATATATTATAATATATATATATCACGTGCAAAAGACTCTCATGTTAATGCTTAAGAAAAAATGTAAATTTATAAAGTATTTAAAAATAACTTCCAAAGAAGATTTTATGATCAATGCTTATTAAAAAATATTTACTTTTATATTTTTGTCCTTATTCTTATTAAGGAACAAAGCTATCAGATTTTGTAAACAAATAGATGTGCTCTCACACACTATACAAATAATTTAATCTATAAATATAGAATACAATTATAAACCTGACATTACAACACTAATATCTTTTAAATTAAAGCAGTTATATTATAGATTACATTGTAGAACAGACAGTTTAGCTTTTTTGTGCAAGCGTGGAAGCTTATATGTTTAAATTTAGATTTAATAAAATTGATATGGTCTACTAAAATATGTTTAATAATATTTATTAAAAGGTCAATTTAAAATTAATTAAAATAAATATCTGAAACTATTAAAGTTTATAATTTATTTCCTTTAAATAAACAATTGCAATATTATATTTAAACCCAGCCCTTGAAAAAACTTGAAATTATTATTATCTTTCTTATCATTTTCAAACAGTGTTTATAAAGATTTACTATATTGATTCAAAAATCATATCAACTCATCCAAATTTTTCTGAAAAAAGCTATGAAACCCCAAGGCATAACGGGGAATCTATCATAATCCAGACATCTGCTGAACAACAGGTATAAAAGTTTAATTTTAAAAAAAACAGAGTCTTTAAAAAAATTTGATTGCCATCAAAACTTAAGGAAGTTAAAAACTTCAAATAGCCATCTTGTTTGCATTCAACAACATAATTGTCTAGGCTAATCCAGTCTAGATATTTTTACTTTATTGCTGAGCCAATTGACATCATCTCATTATACAAGGTAAATGGTGAACAACAACAAGTAAACCATACATTGTCATTAATTAATTAATTATTATATTAATAAATCTCATTTGTTGCAATCAACTGTTCATGGAAAATGTATAAATTGATTTTATGGAATGCTGTTAACAATATCCAATTGAATTGCTGAATTTCCTCAATTAAAAGTAAT
Organism: Epiperipatus broadwayi; assembly: GCA_028023455.1. NCBI lineage: Eukaryota > Metazoa > Onychophora > Udeonychophora > Euonychophora > Peripatidae > Epiperipatus > Epiperipatus broadwayi. Next base: position 113,521 of record JAQFVV010013070.1, on the reverse strand, counting down.
AGTAAATAGCTGATATATTTGGAAAATTATAGTTATCAGATTCAGATCAATTGCTGATATTTATTATCAAAATATTGTTAAATGGCTGGCCTCCTCACTTCAAAATGTACATATTACTCAATATTGTGAATTTAACTTGTCTTTAGTTATGAATGGAAAAACTTTAAATAATAGTTTTTCAACTCAAATATACCACAATAAACTTTTTCAGAAAGACAAATGCTTAACTTAAATTCAAAATTAATGGAAATCACTTTATTTATAAATGATAAACTATGTGTTTGATCATAAATATGATCAGAACTATTTAGCAATATAGATTAAAGATCTATAAATAAATGGATTAATAATTCACTACAAATGAAAAAAGTTGTGAATGCTAGGATCTTTTGGATAAAAGTATAATACATTTTCAAATGGATTAAATTGCTTCATATAACATATAAAAATTTGTTTTCATTGTTTAATAAAATGGGTAATAGATTATTAATGTCAATTATTTAAATACCACTAATGGATTATGCATTATCAATGAAAATATTGAATATAATAATGTGTCAAATGGAATTTATTATTTACATTGTGTTATTATTTATTATTATTTATATTATTTATATTGGATTATGAATGTGAAATCTTTAAATGCACCTAATGGATATGCATTATCAATCCAAATATTAAATATAATAAATGTTAAATTTAGAATAAACCTTAAAATGGATTAACATATTAATTATAATTTACATAGGATTAATGTGTGTCAAATGCAATTTATTATTATTTATATTATGTTCCTGAAAGAATTACACTAAAAGAAAAAAAATAATTGTGCTTTATATTATCTTGAATGCTGTTATTTAAATGGATTTGTAAATTTCTAAAAACATTGGAGTATTATCACTTATTAATATTTAATTGGGACATATTTAAAATAATTATAGCAATTATAATATAAACTGGTGGATTATTTAGTGAACTTGATCATAATTGCTTGTTTTCTACTTAAGTTAATTTTGTTATTGTTAATGTAATAAAGAATGTAACAGTTCTTCAGATATTATTATATGGATGTACAGGTAACATTTTTTATTTAAGGTTATTATTGATGACAATAAATAGAATTGAGTGATTTATCATATGATTGGCTTGTATAAATGCAAGCAACTTTTCAAACTTATATAAACATTGCTAGACTGCAATTATTATAGGCTTTATGAGTTGTTAATATTCAAACTCAACTTAAATGGAGTTAACTATCTTTATTACAAGAGTAACTCTGTAAGGAATATTTTATATATTGCTCTTATATATTTATATGAACTTTAAAAATGCTATATAATATGCAATGTAACATCCAAATAATCAAGATATTTTTTTCTTAATAAAAGTCACACTCCTAATGATTGAACCTTCAAATGAGTGCAGAAGAGGATCTGGAAATATAATACTTAAGCTCTACATCTTACATATCATTTAGGTATGTTAAGCAATGTCCTTCTTCTTCTAAAAGAGTGAAAAAATTTATGGGAGATTAGTTAATAATTAATTATTTAGTGATATAAAGGATGGCAATAACATGTATATTTTATTATAATTATAGTTACTATCTCCCAGTATTTAAATTGAGATTTATTCTGAAATAATAAGCAATCTATTCCTATTTATTGTTAGAACACTTCAATATCACAAGTTTTAATTAGATTTAGAAAACAAATATTACGTTTATTAAGTGTTTTATATATATATATATATATATATATATATAAAACACTTAATAAATATATATATATATATATATATATATATTTATTTATTTATTTATTATTCGTTTTTATCATATATTTATTATTGTAAAATAATAAAGTAATTATTTTTTTTTAGAATTATCTTTTGTTGTTATTAAAGAATGATTGTCACTGCATATTTGTGAGATAAAAGTTGTATTCAAGAGATTAAATACATCTTTATTATTTTATTTGATGTTGTCTGACAATCAAAGATATTGGATAGGATGGTATATATAAAATCATTTTTCCATTATCCTATCCCAAGATGTATAAATACATTTTTCATTTCATTTCTTATTTTATTTTTAAATGCAACAAACCTTTCTTGTACTGCTATAATTTAAGATTTGGAGATATAAGTAAAAATTTTGAAGATATTGCTGGTGCAATCAAAACTGTCTAATAGGTTGTAAAAAAGCATTGTAAAAGTAATAAAAAACATAAATGATATTAATTTATAAACATTTGTACTTAAACACTATCTTAAGAAGCTATTAAAATTAGTACATAATTAATGATGCTTAATGCTTTCAAGGGTGAAACATATTATTATATGCATAATTGGGGGGGTATCCATATATAGATTGTAAACATATTTAGAAGTATGTAAATCAAAATGTGTATTTTTTAGACAGTGGAAAGCAAGATTTCTTTTTATATGGAGCATTGGGGTTTTTGATTATAGCCACACTTTAATTTTTCACTAAGAGTCATTTTGATCAATGCATGTGATATTGAGAGATATGGGCTGAAATGTGTGGTCCATTGCATTTTGGTGCTTGAAAAAGATAGAATATGTCCATGATTCGACTCCTTTGTAAAAGTATCTGTGTTGTGAAATCTTGTAGAGAGGCATGCACATGATTCACTGTAATAAGTACCACTGTATCCTGCTTGGGACATGCAATTTTATACATAATGTGTAGATTTTGATCATTTTGCAATCTGTCCTTAGAATTATTTATCATCATATTTGTTGTGGAAGGAATATGATAGCTTACTTGATGTGTTTGTGAGCAAACTTTATTTTGATTTTAGGCAAGTCATTAGATGTATGGCAGCAGTATCTACAGTGTGTCATATTTAGCAGGTTTGCTCTTATTTTAATGTAAAATTGTTTGACTTTTCTTGAAAGATCAGCATATTTAATCCATTTAAGCATTTCTCATTGTTTGATTTTTGAGTGGCTTCATAATTGCATAAGTAATTGTTTCTGTAAAAACCATGGTAATCCAGGGTATTTGTGAGAATTTGGAGAGATCGATTTGGAGTGCTTATCACCTCTTATTTGTATAGGTTTAATATGAGTTTTGTTATTTAATAATGAATTCTCACTCTGGATCTGATATCTAAGGATTTACATTCATTTGCTGATTTTTCCATTTAATTATGTAAAATAATTTGAATTTAGCCTCAAGGTCTGTTTTAATTTTATTTATTAGGAACTCTGGACAGCATATAAACATCTCATCTATACATTGTATGCATGTTAAATTAGGAATACTTTCAATGTATTTAGAGAGGACCTCATTTTCAATGTTATAAGATAAATACTCAAGATAACCCCACTTATGGGTAATCCCATTGACCATCTGTCAGTCCTGTTATACTATTGTTCATCAAATAGAACGGTGATATTGTTGTCTAGCCAAATAAAATAGTGTATTATAAAATTAATTTGTGTTAATAAATAATTGAATTTAACAAATTCTGATTTTATTATAGACTGTTTTTCTTCGGTGTGCTATGTAACTTAATTATATCTAGAGATGTCATTTTATTTTGTACTTTTAAGTTTGTGTTTTTGATTATATTTATGAGGTCAAACCATAACCTAATTGGTCTGTGAGCTATTTGTTGATCATTTTAATGCTTCTATAGTAATAGATGTCTCCAAATTCTAAAATCAGCCTAAGTGGGATGTTGACTTATGTAATTTGACATTGGTAAACATTCATGGAGGTGTTTCAGCTGACTGGTAGATTTTATATTATTGACCTTTAGTAAAATCATTATTGCAATATTTGCATAATATGTAACTTATAATTTGTTTTGCTTCATTTTATATTGTAATTTAGGAGAAGAATGAATTTCAATTTATTTATTTGTACATTCATCTTCTCCATTATGAATTTGACCTTGTTACTTAAGACAAATCTATTTCCCTTATCTTCTTTTAAACATAGTGTGCTATTGTCAGCAAGAAATCTCTCAATCAGAATAAGTACTAATAGAATGCCAATCAAATAACAAAAATTAAATTTAATTAAATTGTAATAATAGACTTACATGCTTCTATCATTATATATAATAAGGATAATCAAATGATTTATTGGTCAAGAATTCGTAAGATATTGAATAACAAAAATGACATAGCTGAACTTCTTTCATGAACCTTGATCTCCACAGCTTGCTAATTAACTTTTTCAAAGTAGGAATAATGATATCTATATATAAATAATAAAATTGTGACATTATTTATATATGTAAAATAATAATTCTAAACTGTTGTGAATTATTTTAATTTAAAGATACATTATATAGTAAAATATATAAGAAGAATCTTTAATTTGTTTTAAAAGAGCTTTAGTTAGTTTTTATATTTTTTTCAAAGATTTAAATTACTATTCTATAATTTTGAATTAATTTGATGAATTGAAAACATAATTATAAACAATTTCAAATACTATGACTTGCTATGAATCATAAATATGTGCTAATGAATAATATTGTGTAGTGTAATTTTCATTATCTCTCTCTCATTCAAGATAGGGACTGTTTTTATCCACTTTTAATAACTTGTAGAGGAATGTAATTATAAAAATATGACCAAAATTATGATCAAAAGATCTATGATCCCCTGGTTCACATTTCATGCTGAACCAATACCCACCATTTTGGCCAGACCACAATCTATTATGCATAATTTTATCATTATTCTGTATTTATGTAAAACCAAATTACACAGTTTAATTGATGGGTCAAATGTGTTGTCCTCACAATTTCAACAATGGGAAGTGCATTAATAATTTTTTTTAGTCATTCATTATACTAGCAATTATACAATAATGAATAATATATCTGAAGTGTAATTTTCATTTCATCATTATCACACAAAGTAGGAAGTGGTTTCTATTTGCTTTTAACATCTTGTGGTGGAATGTAATCTTAAACATATGACCAGAGACTTGTGATCTATGTTTCCCATGATACATCTTTCATGCTGAACCAACACTCATGAGTTGGCTCAGATTTCAATCTCTTATACATATTATTATCATTCTTTAACATATAAATATAAGAAATAATATTATAATTTGATGACTGTATTTCTTCAAAACAATATACATATAGTTGAATATTTATTTATAAATGCAGTAATCAGATATATTTTTAAAAAAACTATCCACTTAGAGTGCTTTCGACTATCCGCATAGTCTATGCCAACTAACATTTTGAAACTCTACTTTTACCACAATTCCGTGATCTTGACATCTACTACCTGCCTGTTAATTAAGTCATGTTTGTATGTGTATATTAGCATAGCTTCTTTTATTTTTTTTGTTGCTATTTTCTTCAATTTGCAATATTTTAACGTTGTTGTAATTGAAGTTAAAATCATAAATACATGATTTATTAAACGGATGCTGAAACATTATCTACTTTGCAATCTTCATGCAATTTAAATATATATCAAATGACTACAGTTTAATTGATGCGTCAAATTTGCTACTTTCTTGACACATTGGTACAAATCACTTAATAAATATATATTAATAATTTTATTAGACATTTATTAGACTAGAGATTAATTTTTACTTCACCATTCTCTCGCTAGTTAGGGAGTGGTTTCTATCTACATAGGTCATATGTTTATTATTACATCCCACCATAAGATGTTAAAAGCAGATAGAAAACAGTCTCCATCTTGCTTGAGATTGTCATTACAGAAGTATTATTCAATATTGAATTATTTTTAGTGTAACGAATGACTAATAAAAAATATCAAAAAACATGCAGCATACTTGGTTAATGAAATGAAATTATTTTTTTGGATTTATAATAAATTTATGTTGGCTTAACTTGCTCCAGATTTTTTTTTTCTTAACATAAATGTTGCTAAAAATAAACAGATATATGAGTTGCAGTTTATTAATGTACATATATTGATTTCAACTTTTTCTTAAACAATATATCTAAAAACAAAAAATATAATATATAACGCATGCATTTAGATACATCCGCATTGGTATTTATATATGGAGGTAAATATTAGTATATTTTTCTAAATACAAAAAAATTGTTTTTTTTTCTTTTAAAAATTATGAGAAATAAAACCATTAATTATATTAGGTATTGATGTTTGACTAGCCTGAAATAATTTAGTCAATATCCCTATTGGGAATTCTTTATTCTGTAGACTATTGGTTAAAACAGTAAACATTTCTCTGTTATTTATTTTCTAGGTTTTATTTAGTAATCATTTACTTGCTGCTATCTACCGATTTATTTGTTCGTTTATAATTTATTCATTTATATTTTTAAACATGAAGCTATCTATCATTTTCTATAAACATTTAGTTTAATATTATTCTATTTTGACATTATACTCATCAATTATAATTTATATACTGACATTTGACAGTTGACCCTAAAAGACTTAGAAGACAAACATTTCTCCTTTGTATTTTAGATAATAGTTGGAATAATTGTCTATCATCATTGTAAATATTCAATAAATTGATTTAATTTTTAATTGCCCAAAGTTTAAAATTCATTTTTTTAAATAAATAGAATTAACTTCTACTAAAATTAAAATCACTGTAACTTATTAAAATTGTAGATGTAATTAAAATTTTGTGACAAAAGTAATTTGATTAATTTTTTTAAAATCATAAACATTTTTATATCAAAAAGTTCAAATGTACACTAAATACCTTGTTAGTTATTAACTAGTTGTTATTGTTTCTTTAATCATTTTACCCAGAATAATTTATTAGATATTTGAATTACTTACGATTTTGATAATTAAAGTTAGTTAATTTTTATTCTTATTCAACATAAACTTTTACCAGCTTTATATCTATATATTCAAACAATTACAATATCCTATCATATAAAAATATGACACAAAGGATACATTGCTATTCTTCATGTCAAAGGTAAGATTAGGTACCCTTTCCTGCTTTTGAAATATACCAATTCATTGCTAAAGTTACATTTAAATAGCATAAATATGAATATATCCTGTCTCCCCAATGTTGAACATTTTATGTCATAGATAGTTGTAGAATATATAATAAATGTCAATTTTTATTTATAAAAAATACTTTATATATAATAATATTTATCATATTTTTCAATGAAGACTTACTGAGTCACAAATGTCTTCACTACTTTGGTATTGAGAAACTATCTGATATTAAGTTTTATTAATCCACTAGCAGTATGTTTTGTTTTTTTATATTTGGTTGTATTTGTATTTTTTCTTTTGTGTGTGTATATGTATATATATATATATATATATATATATATACACATACTAAAATATATGGTTACAATATATATATATATATATATATATTGTAACCATATATTTTAGTATAAAATATATTATTTGGTGTAACTAGTATAAAAATTTCTCTTTCTTCTTTTGGTGATTTGATTGGCTTGAGCTGCATTTTGAACAGATTACTCTATTATATTATTTTAATAAATTTAAGTTTGCTTCTTCCCATATACTAACTCATATCAAAACGTTTAACTTTTTTAAATTTTTACAACACATTAAAATTTGGTAAAATATTATTAAAAATAATAATATTATTTTTATTTATTTAAAATGATCTTAAATTATTATTTCTATTGAATTAACAAAAAACCATTTGTTCAATTAAAATAAATTATTAAAAATAAATACAGTAATTATGTATGCATCTCAATGTAAAAAGAAAAGAGCGCGAATTTAAGGATCATCGTCTGATAGTTTGCTTTTGGAGAAGAAAGAAAAGAAAATGGTAAAGGCAAATGGTGTAAAATTGATAAGCTTATTTTAAAAATAGTTAATAAGTAAACGGATTACCACAAAATTTGCTATAAACGTAAATATAACTTAGTGGTAATCAATTATAAGATGAATTGCTAAATTTAAAGGTCTGTTCAAGTCGGCTGGCCAAGTGGATCGAATCACCGGTAATAATTTCCAATATTACATTTTAAAATGTCGGAGCTTCCCAGTTTAAGTTTGAAAGAATTAAATACAAGATTTTGGTATGTTTTGAAATATTTATTATTCTACAATTTGGAAAAATTAAATAAGTATTTTAATTACAGAAGTTTTATGAATATGAAAATTTGTTTTTTAAAAAAGAAGAATTTTAAGTTAAAGTAAAATGTTAAAGTTGTCAAAATATTTTAATATTTTCATTTTTTAATTCTAATAAAATATAATATTGATTGATATTTAACTTTACAATGCCAGTAATATTTGCTAGTTAATTTGTTTAACATTTGGATAATAAACATTCTTCAAATAATTAATCAAAGCTATTTTATAATTTTGTCGTCGGTTTGAAATGAATAAATTAATTGCTGTAATTAGTATTCCTGGATTAACGCATGGATAAATAAATACTTGCATGCATGTGATAAACTTGGAACACTTTTAATAGAGAAATGTAGAGATTAATAACTTTATGAAAAACATTTTCATTTAAATTCTGCGTATCATGTTTTGAAATTGTTTCATGTTTGGGGAGCCACGCAAAATCGTTAATCTAATGTTGCTTATAATAACTAATCAAATGGATAGAATTGCATGTATGGAATTTAACTCAGTTATAGCTATTACCTCATATACTTATTATTCTACACATCGTACATGGATTCCACGGATCACATTAGGAGTTATAAAATGCTATACAATTCAATTTGTGATACACACATCTGCTAAAATTCATGTATTGAACTATAAATGCTATACATTTAGTTTTATCACGCACACACTGTTAAATTTATGTATTTGGTGAATAATGTATTGTTTAATTTTATCGTTATATGAACTTGCATGTGAAGTTCAAAAGTTATATTTATTAAGTTTAAATTAATAAGGGTTGAATAAAATATTTATTCAAGAGAATAGCGCTTGTGGAAAAGCTTAAACAGTACTAAATGAATTCATGAGATATATCAATCTTTGTGAAGTGTTTTGTGAGTCTTTCCAGATTTGTATTCCTATGCCAATATTACTTATATTATATTACACATGTTTATTTTAAGCAAGATAAGTAGTACATTAGTTGTCCTGATTAGCGTAACATTTTATTATGCAAGAACCCACATTTGCTAAAGTGTTAGTGTATTCTGAATAGTCAGAAGAACTGAGGAGGATGATTTTGCACTTTAATGTGAAGTAAATAATAATGTTGTTTTTAGAATGTTAAAGGGCTTTAATCTGTGCTGGTGGTTAATCCGCAGATTATTTTAATTTCCATTTTTGTATTTTACACACATTCCTGCGCTGGTGGTTAATCCACGGAATTGTGTGATTATACGTGTTATTTTAGGATGGTGTTTAAATACACAAAACGTTTAGTATTATTTAATTCCTACATGTAGATGAATACATCCACAGGAATGTGTTTTGCTTCACAGATATAAGTTGGGCAAAGTATTTTAGTTAATCTGCTAAATCATCTTCTTCATTTGTAAGCATAATTTATCGGTTAGATTATTAAATGGTAACAGGACACTCTATTCAAGTACTTCATAATAATTAACTGTTGGTTGATTATTATTTACCGGAACGTAAGTTTAAATTGTCACTTTAATTAATGATTACATTATAGCTAAATCATACAGACATCATAATATTATTATATTATTATAGGTGTACATTAGGGATTTATTGAATCTGGAAATGACGTTAAATATTTCATGAGTTTGATGCTGAATTTCGTATAATCTCATCAATATTCATTATATTAGATTGAAATAAGGTATGATTAGATTTTAAATACTGTACCTATGAGATGTATTGAAGAAAGTCGATTGAATTATAATTTATTTATTTGATTTGTTTATTTATGTTTTATTTAGAATATTGAAATTAATTACTTATTGTTCATAAATGTGTAAATAAAAGTTGATTTATAATTAAACTTACTGTGCCGTTGCTATGTGTCATTCATAACATCAGAAATCATAAACTTTGGATAGAGCATACATTATATAGCATACATTGAAGTACATACTATCGTCAACATGATATAAGAGTTTATAAATATTTTTTGAGAAAACATTAAGATGCTTTTCGTCTTTGGTAGTTTATGATTGGTAAGGCACAATAAAATCCCATTTATCTTTTCCATCATTTTGGCTTTGCGTAGTTGATTCTAGTATAAAATTATAAATGAATTATTAAACTTGTAAACAGATTTACTAAATAATGACATGATTAAATATATTTACTTAACGTTTTTAAATTGTCATTTGTCAGTATAATAAGAGTCTCAGTAATATGATAAACTATAAAATCAGAACCCAAGTATTTATATTTAGTTATTGCAAAGCTTTACCTGGACTAGCATCTGTATTAGAAATCATATAGATGATTTAAAAATTTCATAATCTAATGTAGTTCCACAAATTACGCCATCTTGTACATGGTCGGCCATCGGGTCGCATACCATAAAAATCGCAACTTAAGGTTTAAAAGTAATAACATTGCACTTATAATTTGTTTAATGTGTTTTATAATAATACTATGATAAGTCTTCGTGGTATACCCTGGCTGCGATTAAATTAAATTGTAAAAAGTTTATGTTAGATCATTAGTTTGGTCTGTAGTTGTGGTCTTTGGTGCATTAAATAGATAGCTTGATATGTCTTTTGGATACAGCTCTTAATAGATGACAATGTACAGCAGGAATTGATTAGTGATCGAAGTTACAATTCCTAGTGCACTTACGTTACGTAGTTGAGACCACACAATCAAATGGTTACAATTTTTAGTGCCGCAACGTGTTCATACACGATAGGTAGATGAGAGGGCAATGGCCTTCGATGGCATTAGCTGGCTATCGGCAATTTACGGTTACAATATATATATATATAAATTTTCTTTAATTTACTTCTATTGTAGTTTATAAATATGATGAATTTATCCCCATAAAATTAATATTATTTTTTCCTCATTAATATTAAATCTATTTTGGTCATCCTAGGCTTTCTTAAAACATTATTTACTAAGAGGAAATAAAAATAGAACCATTATGTACTACTCTCTGTCAGAAGAAATAAAAAATAAAACAATATATTTGCCAATATTTATATTTCTAATGTGTTGGATATTTTTTTAATAACTTTGTATAATTTATCATGAGCAATTAAATCAAAAGCCTTTGTATAATCAATAAAACATACATTCATTTATTTTTAGTATTAACTAAAGTATTCCACTCTTTGACTTTTTCTGAATGCACATTGGAAATCTGTAACTTCTTTTTTTAATTCAAAGATATAATATTTGTTGAATTAATATCAATATAATCTGTATGAAAAAAATATTATGATAGGTGGTATTGCACACCCAGCTTAACTATCTTTTTGCATAGCAATGTAAATTATTTTAAATGCTTTTATTGAAGTTTAAAATGTTTGTTAGTTGTTTGCTTGCTTATTTGCTAATCTTCCTACCTTAGGGTTTAAAAATCAATTTTATATCTGTGGAATTAAACAAAAAATAAAAACACATTTACATATTTTTCAGACATCTTAATTAACACATACTGTCTGAAATAATTATTTAAGAAATTAAAATTATTATGGTAAAATAAAATAAATTGCAATAAAAGAAAATATATTGTTTATAAAAAGAAATATTACATTGCTCTTTTATAACAATTCCCATTAACTAAGTCAAGTAGAAATTCATGAGTGTTCAACTTAATATTTAATAAAATTAATGGTATTTAAAAATATTTAACATTATAAAAGAGGGAAGTGTAAAGTAAAATTAACAAATATAAGCAAACTCACATGGAGGTATACTCAGGTTGTTTCACTTAAAAATTAATAACTATTTTAATACTAATAAGCCACTCTTTGTCTTATAAATTAACCATTCTAGCTTTATCTTTATCTATTTAATCTTAATGGTATTAACTTAAATAAATATACTCTTGCTAATAGTTAATTTAGATTGAAATGCTCTATTATAAATAAGAAAATGTAACATTAATATCTGATATTAAAATTTAGATCTAATTATTATCAATGTATAATTTAAACACTAAAATTTTAGGTACTAAGAACTATGTAAAAGCAATCCTAGTTTAACTACTACTTTAGTACTAAATAAAAAAAAACACATTTCGAGATTAAACATTTTAAAAACCATCTCAATCATAATAAGTTTAAATTAATACAGTAAAATATTAAAATAAATTTTAATAATGTTCAGTACTTACAAAAGTTCTTGAAATAATATATATTGCAAATTGGCATCTAATTATAAAGCTTTGATAAAGTTAACTGACAATAAAATTAAGTTAAAGAAAAATGTTTTTTTATATTTTTATACGTAAACAGATTAAACAGCAAAGGCAAAAGTTACAATATATAAAAAATGGGGTAAATCATTCTTCCTCAGTCTATGACATAAAAGTACTTTGAATGTTGAACAAAGGATCAAGAATGAAAAGAATTCATCTATTCTTGGTAGCTCTGATGTTTATAAACATACTTTACAATTCATTATCAACCAGATGGTATGTGGCACTTAAGAGTTATAAAACTCATAATTAATTATACAAATCTGGAGACAGTATCACATTTTATTATCTTGATTGTAATATTTAAATATGATTTAATATGTAAACCTCAAATAAAACTTAGCTCAATGTATATGTAAACAGAGGAAGTAAACCACTTTCCTCCAGGTTATGACTTAAGAGCACACTAAATGTTGCCCAAAGTATCAAGAATGGCCTGGGGAAAAGTAATTTACTACTTTTGTTTATATATACATAGAAGTACGTCTAATTTAAAGTTACATATTAAATATTGTTTAAATATTACAATCATGTTAACAGTGAAATGCCATTTCCAGCCTTGTATAATTAATTATGAGTTTAATAATACTTAAGTGTAATGTTTCATCTGCATAACAAATTAATTTCACTCTGAATTACTAACAATGTTGGTAAAGATGTGCTTATAAACATCAGAGCTACAATGAATAGAAATATTTATTCTATTTTTGATCATTTGTTCAAATATATAGTGTGCTTTTATGTCATAGCTTTGGGGAGGATGGCTTGCTCTTTTTGTTTACATGTACATTGAACTATATTTAATTAAAGGTTATGTATTAAATCTTGTTTAAATATTACAATCACAGTGTTAAATGTGAGATGCTATCTCCAGCTTTGTATAATTAAATATGAGTTTAATAACTTTTAAGTGCCATATTATGTCTGGTTATAAATTAATTTCACTTTAAATTATCAATAATGTTGACAAAAGTATGCTTATAAACTTCAGAGCTATCAAGAATAGATGGTTTTTGAATCGGTATACATAAAAACTTATAATTTTCTATTGCTGAAGTTGTGTGATTCAGGTTTTGTATTTCTATGTATAGGAAATGTTGTTAAATCTTTCTTTTATTGGTTAGTATTCATTTCCTAATTTTTATTTACAGTTATGAAATGTTTAATGTTTTTATATAAGTATGTTAGGAGCTTTTTAAAGCATATACTGATTACTTATTCATTGTGCTTATTGTACTGGAATATGTAATATGTTTGTTTAGCAACTTTTAAAACTTAAGCTTATTTAAATTAGTGCTTGTGTTTATAATAGTCTTTGAACCTATATACTTAAGAATTTGCATCATATTAGATAAGATGATTTCGTTTTGCCTAAATTGCATGGTTTAGATTTTATGTTCATAAATACAGATAATCAAGCTGAAACGTTCTGGCCTTAGTTTGTTTTAATTTACTATTATAAATTTTCATTTAGCGTTATGCAATCTTTAATTTATTCTTATATAATTGTTTTGAATATATAATGAAGTATATTGATTACATATTAATTGTGTAAATTGATTACTTATTAATCATACTGGGCATATGAAAGGTGTAATATGTTTGTTTTATAGATTTTAAGATCTAAACTTATTTAAAGTAGAACTTCTGTTTATAATAGTCTTTGAATTGATATATTTAACTACTTGCAACTAATTACTTAAGAGGATTTTCCTTTTGTCAATGTTCTGTAACTCAGACTTTGTGTTTATAAATACTTGAAACACTGTTGAAACTTTCTAGCAATTTTTTTGTATTTATGTATTATATTTGCTGTTCATTTAGTGTTATGCAATCATTAAAATATTGTTATATTGTTAGGTTTGGAGATTTTCATAACATAATTTGAATATTTGTTAATAGTACTTATATACTAGAACATGTAATATGTTTGTTTAATAGCTTTTAAGATGTAAACTTATTTTAATTAATGCTTATGTTAATAACTTTTTTTCAATCTAAATATTTAAGAGCTTGCACCCTATTAGAAAAATGATTATCTTTTTCTAAATTGCGTGAGTCAGACTGTGTTTTTATATAGGTAATGTTGTTGAAACTTTGCAGCATAGGTTTGTATTTATATATATATATATATATATATATATATATATATATATATATATATATATATATATATATATATATATATATATATATATATATATATAATTAAGTTTCATTTAGCATTATACAATCACTAATTTATTCTTAGAAAGTTATGTTTGGAGATTTTCAAAACATAAATTTATTATTTATTTACTGTGTTTAGAATATCATACATGTAATATACTTGTAAGTAGCATTTAAGATGTAAACTTATTTAAAATATTGATTTTGCTTAGAATAGTGTTTAAATCAATATAAAGATTTTTTTTTCTTATCTAGGTTGCATAAGCATAATTCAAGTTTGTGTTTCTAGATATGGGCAGCACAGTTGTAATTCTTTAACATTGGTTTGTATTTATTTATCCTATTTTTGAGGTTTATTTAGCATCATACATTCTTTTTTTAATATATATATATATATATATATATATATATATATATATATATATATATATATATATATATATATATATATATATATATATATATATGATCACTAGATGAAACTTACCAATAGGTCTAATTAAGCTTTTATGTTATAAGTGTCAAAAAAAAAAATCAAAATCTCTATTGGGATCCTCGCTGGAACTCTAGAAACTAGATCTAAAATACTAACTCGAATGTCAACACTTATAAAACATGTTTCTATCAAATTGAAAGTATAAACATATCAGAATTGTGTATTATAAGTGCTCACTTTTGAGTAAGTATTTTATATCTAGTTTCTAGAGTCCCAGTGCTCCACTAAGGTGAGCCACAATCTCAAAACCAATTGGTCTGGAGATAGGGACCCCAATAGAGATTTTGAATTTTTTCTCTTTTGGCACTTTTAAAATAAAAGGTTAATTAGAGCTATTGGTACGCTCTATCTAGTGATAATAAAATGCAAGGCTAAAAGCATGTTACAAAATTTATGTTTTGTTTTAAGTATTATAAGTGTACCTTTGAAGGTTTTTGCAATGCTATATATTGCAGATGCTATTACTATATGAGGAAATTGATCTGAATTCAGAGCCATATAGCTATCTGGTTTGTAAAGCTGGATATGAAGTCATTTATGTGTCTGATAAGTTTATGCTTTAAAATTGATAGAAACATGTTTTATAAGTGCTGATTTTTGAGTTAGTATTTTAGATCTAGTTTCTATAGTCCTAGAACTCCATTAAGGTGAGTCACAAGTTCGAAACCAATTGGTCTGGTGATAGGAATGCCGATAGAGATTTTGAATTTTTTCTCTTTCCATACTTATAACATAAAAGCTTGATTAGAGTTATTGGTAAGCTCCATCTAGTGATTATAAAAGGCAAGCTTCCTTCTAATATAAACTTAAATACAGTTAATGGTAAAACTAAAAAATAAACATTTTGTTTGTTCAGATATGCTGAATGTTCAACTATTTCATGTTCAATCTCATTCTTTACCTCGCAATCAATCTCATTACTATTTGAAAACCAATTTTTTTTCTTTGAAAAGTTAACTTTGACAATGATGGATGCTGTTTTGTTTAAACATTGGGAAGTAGGCAAAAATAGTCCACAGTCCGAGACAAAAACAACTTTAATCAATATATATTTATATCTTAAGCCAAATGAGCTACAATAAATTACTAGAGAAACTTGTTTCAATTAGTTATTGATATTTTCCTATTAAAAGATTACTTGTAAGCTATATATATATATATATATATATATATATATATATATATATATATATATATATATATATATATATATATATATATATATATATATATATATATATATATATATATATATATATATATATATATATATATATATATATATATATACACAGCAATATAAAATCAAAACTACCCCAAATCTAAAATTAAACCAGACCAGCATAAAAATAATATTAAAACACAACCTAAGGTTTCACTGCTACAAGCAGACTTCTCAAGTGTAAAGAACTACAAAAAAAAAAACCACACATTATATATACTATTAAAAACTACCCACAAATCCATTCACTTCCCATCCACCCTTAATATTAAAAGAACTCTTAAATAAGTTAATTGCTTCAGAATAATAAATTTTCAATAATAAAGACTCTTTAATTCTTCTTTTGATTTCATTTCTCTCAAAGAAGACAACCTTAGCTTCATCAAAATCAATAGTGTGGCCTGTATCTTTTTCATGGACATACAAAGCAGAACTAAGATATCTATTTTTAACTCTACTTTTATGAACCTTTATTCTTTCATTTAAACTCAAACTACTCTGACCTATGTAAACCTTCTTACAAAATAAACAAGGAATAAAATATACCACACCAGGAATAGTCTTTCTATCAAAAACTTCTTTTGTATTATTTAATAAATTATTCAATGTAACACCCCTTTTCCAAGCAATTTTCTTATTTCCAAACAATTTACTATTTCTACACACAATTCTATAAGAAGACAATTTAAATGGCAAAGAAATAAAATCATATTTTTCTTTAACCTTTACATCCTTACAAATATTACTATTAAATAAAATACTTTTAACAAATTTATCAGAGTATCCAACACTCAAATAATCTTTATAAAATTGATATTTCTGAAACAAAGCTACCCCACTAGAATTATTTAATTTAATATTCCTATGACAATAATTCCTTAAAGCAGCTACTTTATGAGATACAGACTGATAGCTCTTCCGTTTAATTATAGATCTTAATTCTTTACTTTTAACTAAATGACTGCACAATAAACAATTAGTTTCTATATTTCTAATCACCAAAAGATCTAAAAATTTTAACTTACCAAAATCTAACCCCCCTCCTTCTAACACAAATTTTATAGAAGGATCAAAACAATTAAACTCATTTACAAATTCCTTCAATTTATCATTCTCAACTACAAATAAACAATCATCAACATATCTGACAAATAATTTTACATATAAACAATTCTTTTTAATAATAATTTCCCTTCCATAAAACTAATATAAACTGAACATACTAAATGGAGAAATAATATAACCTATTATCCACCCTTCCTTAATCTTATAAAAATTACCTCTATAAGTAAAATACATGGAATTTCATCAAAAGAAATCCTTTTCCTAGGTGTTGTGTTATTAATTTTAGTAGAAATAAAAAGTTGATTCAAAATAAAAATTTAGTTTTTAAGTTACAAACATATATATTGAATAGTTTTTTAAAAGATACTTTTGTAAGGTTTTATAAATTTATTTATCTATATAAAAGGAATAGATATTATTTAGAAAGGAGGCAAGATTTTAATTATTCAATTTTGAATTTTTTTATGAGACAATTTAGACAGAATAGGTCAAATTTCTATTGTAAAAAATATGAAAGAAAATTAAAGTGGTTGTTTGGGAAAGTTAATAAAGTTTATTGTAGTGATAAAGGGTATGAGAATAAGGTTTCTGAGGATAGAGTTGTTAATCTTACGGATTTGAAGTTAAATGATAGAGAATTAGATATTCTTGGTAAAGGCCCTAATTTTGTTCCATTTCATTCAAAAAATATAGTTTTTGATACAATTTCGTCTATTGAATCTAGTAATTTGAGTGATGAGCAGAAAGTTGGTATTCAATCGATTTTGAATAAAAGTTTAAAAAGGAAAGAAAAATTTGTTATTAATCCTGCTGAGATTAAACATCTTAAAAATAGGTTAATTGCTAATGATGTAATCATTTCTCGTGAAGACAAAGCTGGTAGGTTTGTTATTATGAAAGGAGATGATTTCAAAGAGAAAATGGATAGAGAATTAAATAATGGTAAATATATGTTGTTAGATAAAAATCCAGGTAATTTGATTAAAAGAAAATTGATAGATATTATGAAGAAAATGGTTAATTTAAAAATTTTTAATAGAGTAGATTATTTAAAATGCTATCCTAATGATTTTACATCAGCTAAGATGTTTGTGAATATTAAAACTCATAAAGATGGTTTTCCTTTAAGATTTATTTTGATTTTACAGGTAGTGTTGTAGAGGGTATTTCTAGATTCTTGAATAATTTTTTAAAACAATTTGTTGATTTTGGTCAGTACACAGTTTCTTCTTCTTTTGAGGCTTTTGATAAGATTAATAATTTTAAAATGGAAAGTAATTGGGTATTTGGAAGTTTAGATATTGAAAATATGTATCAGTCTGTTAATAGGTTAAGCAGTATTGATGTTCTTTTGTCTGTATTGATTAAGAAAAGTTCTTTATCAAAAAATAAAATTAAGGTAATTAAAGATTTGCTTTTGTTATTGGAAGATTCTATGTATTTTACTTATAGAGGTAATTTTTATAAGATTAAGGAAGGGTGGATAATAGGTTATATTATTTCTCCTTTAGTATGTTCAGTTTATATTAGTTTTATGGAAGAGGAAATTATTATTAAAAAGAATTGTTTATATGTAAAATTATTTGTCAGATATGTTGATGATTGTTTATTTGTAGTTGAGAATGATAAATTGAAGGAATTTGTAAATGAGTTTAATTGTTTTGATCCTTCTATAAAATTTGTGTTAGAAGGAGGGGGGTTAGATTTTGGTAAGTTAAAATTTTTAGATCTTTTGGTGATTAGAAATATAGAAACTAATTGTTTATTGTGCAGTCATTTAGTTAAAAGTAAAGAATTAAGATCTATAATTAAACCTGATAGCTATCAGTCTGTATCTCATAAAGTAGCTGCTTTAAGGAATTATTGTCATAGGAATATTAAATTAAATAATTCTAGTGGGGTAGCTTTGTTTCAGAAATATCAATTTTATAAAGATTATTTGAGTGTTGGATACTCTGATAAATTTGTTAAAAGTATTTTATTTAATAGTAATATTTGTAAGGATGTAAAGGTTAAAGAAAAATATGATTTTATTTCTTTGCCATTTAAATTGTCTTCTTATAAAATTGTGTGTAGAAATAGTAAATTGTTTGGAAATAAGAAAATTGCTTGGAAAAGGGGTGTTACATTGAATAATTTATTAAATAATACAAAAGAAGTTTTTGATAGAAAGACTATTCCTGGTGTGGTATATTTTATTCCTTGTTTATTTTGTAAGAAGGTTTACATAGGTCAGAGTAGTTTGAGTTTAAATGAAAGAATAAAGGTTCATAAAAGTAGAGTTAAAAATAGATATCTTAGTTCTGCTTTGTATGTCCATGAAAAAGATACATCGCCACACTATTGATTTTGATGAAGCTAAGGTTGTCTTCTTTGAGAGAAATGAAATCAAAAGAAGAATTAAAGAGTCTTTATTATTGAAAATTTATTATTCTGAAGCAATTAACTTATTTAAGAGTTCTTTTAATATTAAGGGTGGATGGGAAGTGAATGGATTTGTGGGTAGTTTTTAATAGTATATATAATGTGTGGTTTTTTTGTAGTTCTTTACACTTGAGAAGTCTGCTTGTAGCAGTGAAACCTTAGGTTGTGTTTTAATATTATTTTTATGCTGGTCTGGTTTAATTTTAGATTTGGGGTAGTTTTGATTTGATATATATATATATATATATATATATATATATATATATATATATATATATATATATATATATATATATATATATATATATATATATATATATATATATATATATATATATATATATATATAATTTAAAAGTTCTGTATTTTAAGTCAATGCTTATTTATGTTTTTTTTTTTTTTAATTATCATTCAAATGATCATGATTCATTTTTATTAATTTAGCAAAATTATATTTCTCTTAACCTGACATATACAACTAAAATTTTGCTTATCATTATCATTATTAGCAATCTTCATAAACTAACTTGATCATTCTAAATACAAATATAGATTGAAAATAATAATAGTAATAATTATGCACTGAAAACAAATTTTGGAATAACTATATAGATTTAATAATGACGTGATGATATTTTCATATATAGATCATGCTAATTTATTATTCGGTCAACTTGATATTTAACGCAATCTTTCATTTTTTTATAACTTTCACCGACATGTGTAGTTCTAAATTTGCATTATGTTCATTCCCAGTCATGTTTGTTTTCATAATGTAATTTTTAAAAAAGTTTTGGGATAATGTTTATAATATAAAAACTATGTCCAATTTTACCATAAAATCTTTATCTAAAAATATTTTAATTAATCATTCCCTTTGCATAGTGACTTCAACAAAAATGTGATTTTATATTAGCATCCAAATTGCTGAGGAATTTATTTCTTAGTTTGATGATCTTGTCATGGCATTTTTAGAATTTTAAGATATATCCTTAAATGGAATTTTTTTAAAAGTTTTGTCACAATTAGTGAAATCCCTTATTTTTATCTTATTAATTGTACCAGCTGCATAGTATCTGCATTGTACTCTAACATTTATGTCTGGCCTTTATTTTTAAATAATAATCTATCAATATAATTTAATTGATTCATATTCCCAAGATACAAGTATCTAAGATAATATTTAATGAAGATTCTTTTTTTCATCATTGATTCAAAGCATGAATTTATTACATTCAAAATAATTGAGTTATTTTGTAGAATGTGTTGTGATCTTGACAAGAATAGCACTATCAAAGTCAAAAAAAAAATAGTTTTACTTGTGTCTTTAAAATTCAGTTCAAATTCAAATTTCCACTATAAAACCTTCATGACTATCTTTGCCTAATCCTTGAAGTCTTTTATAATATTTTTTAAAATGTCTTACAAATTTAGAAAAAAAATACTGCTATGCATAACTATGATAGCATGCACTTCCAAAAGTACCAAGAACGACTAATGGTTAATATTAACATATAATTTAATGTACGATCCCTTAAAGCGTTTAATTATTTACATATGTAATTATTTACGTTATAAGGCCTGAAGGCATATACAAATAATAATTAAGATCAATACGACCTTTAAAAGTTCAATGCTGACTGTTCTCATGTTAAGAGGCCAGCTCTCTGTACTTGAAGTCACTGTGGAAGGGAAGGCATCCTGCTCCATTATATATCAGTCTACACATATCAAACTCCAAGGATTAAGTGTCTTCTTCCAATTTAGTACTAAATGTAGTCCATTGTCTTTGAATCCCTGCAAATGTTGGTTAGTCCTCTGCCCACCAGATCAGGTGATTCTACCTTTCCATGTTCCATCGGAATTTTACTAATATCTTTCTCTCTTTTTAATTAATCTGTTATTTGTAGATTGTCATTATCTTAATAATGAATCTAAGTCAAATTCCTTAATTTGTTTTATTTGAATAATGATTTATTCTGCTGTTATTAATTAGTCTATTGTTAATTTTATAAATTAATCGTTTCCTAATCTAAAGACTATAATTTTTTAATTTCTACTTTAAAAGAATAAATCTTTAATTTTAATTGTAGAAAAAACTTTTCATGTTCTGTAACATTTTAAAGTTATTACTTTTCTCTATATAAGTTTTTACAATTGTCAAGCGTTGGTGGTCAAGAGGTTAGTGACAGCTGCTTTACAAGCAGTTGACCCAGGTTAACGGGTTCACTTCACGGCTGATGCTATGACACATGAAAAAAAAAGTTTTTTTACAATTGCATTTAAACACACACATACATATCAAATACATATCATTGTTTAACATGTTCAAAGAGAATCACTGATTTTCTCATAAATTATGAGGCATTTAAGGAATTACAATAGTAAATTATACAGACTTTATACAAATGTCATTTAAATTTGAATGTAAAAACAAGTCAACAATTCCTTGAATGATTGTATCAAACTGCAAAGAAACCAAGCACCATAGATTGGTAGATCATTTAATTCAAGTTATTTCAAAGTGTTCTTTACTGATTTAGTATTTCTAAAAAAAAAAAAATTGTAATTTCAGTAATTTACCTACATATTTCAATTGATTTTTGCAACATATTCAGAAAATATTTATTAAAATCAAAAACTACATGTTGACAATTAGATTTTATTGAAAAATAATTGTTTTTAAAGAGTCAAGGAGTAAAAACATAATTACAGTAAAGCAAAAGCTGTTTTTACTGGAAACAATGATTGAGTTCTTAAATGCTAGTAAAGAAAGTTTTATAAAATTTAACTACTACTATTACTACTGCTACTACAACTACTACTACTACTACTACTACTACTACTACTACTACTACTACTACTACTACTACTACTACTACTACTACTACTACTACTACTACTACTACTAGTAGTAGTAGTTTAGTTTTAAAACAGCTTTATTAAGTAAAAATGTTGTTATACATAGTGAAAAAATAGGTAACTTACATTATTTCATTAGTTACATTGCATTTTACAGTGAAATAACAAGTATCGAAGTGGGAAAAGGTCAGTTAATGGGCAAGTTTTATGACAATAAAAAAACTAGCAAAAAAAAAGTAAAATAAAAACAATTAATAAATAAAGTTCTTCGGGTAATGTTTTTTCCGTATGTAACTGTGGGATTGTGATTAGGTTGTTGGCATCTGAATTGGTTGCAAAGGGTATGTGAATAGTCCAAAAGGGGCAAGTATTTGGTCCATCTTCTTTATTGCTTGTAGCTTATTTAGGTAAATTGTTCTGTATTTGCGAGAAGTGGGGTTGAAAACAAAATGACAGTGCACAAACCAGAGAATGAAAAAAAGGTATGGGTGTATTCTGATTGAGGTAAAATTACCTGTCTGTATTGCATTAATTAATAACAATAGTGTGGTATCATTACTCCCAGTGAGTGTTGCAATTAGTTCTCTATAAATGTTAAGAGCATGACAGTCAATGATAATATGGTTAATGGTCTTCTCATCCCTATGACAAAGCACACATATTGGATTGAGGTTGGCATTTTTCATTCTTGTTGTCAGAAAATAATTTGTAGGTAGGGCATCAAGATTAATCTTTACTAAGAAGTCAAGATATTTTGGTTCCAGGTGTCAATATTTGAATTTTTGTATAAGTCTCTTATTTGATATTGAAAGACTACTGCTATGGCAATGAGTGATAGAGTTTACATTTATAATTTGATATGCATCCCAGTATTTTAATTTATTTGCATGTTTGATCATTCTGCTTATTGTACATGTTTATTAAAGCCAAAAGGTTATGTATGAATTTGTTACTAGTGGGTGCAGGTGTATCTGTTGGAACTATTGGAATGAAAACTTCACCAAACTCAAAGTTGCTGATAATTTTTTGAATAGTGTTATATGCCTTTTGGAAAAAAAAGTAGTAATGCTGTGTAGTGAAAGGCCATTATCTTTGGAATGTTTTTGTAACTTGTTGATACTAATGGATACAGTTTTCTGTTCCAAATTAACTGTGTGCACAATGAATTGATCTTGCGAATAAATGAGTTGGTGAATTTAATAATTGGGGCATAATAATTAATTTTAGGAAAAATTAACATATTGATCAAAGAAATTTTACTATGAATTGATAAATAGGCTTTAGTTAAAGAATTGATTAACTTATTGATTGAATTTAGTAAGTTATTTTGTATTAAAATTCTGACTTGATTTGTAGAAAGGTGGAAAGGTATTCCAAGAAAAGGGTGGGGGGCGTGAGAGTTTATTGTCTTAATTGATGAGCCTGTGAGTAGGGACCACACAGCCATTTTTTCCTGATTAAATTTCAATTGATATTGTGTTGAATATTTTTCTAATATTTTATGTAAATCTGGTAACATTTTTTTTGAGGGGAGGAGGACTATTACATCATCCATGTAGGTAAGATGCTTAATTGTTTGTCTAAGTGTATGGGAGTACACACCCAGGAGCTTTGCTTCTATTTCTGCAATAAGCGGATTAATAAAAGTGATGAATAGAAGCGAGCTGAGTGGAGAGCCCTGTGGTATAGAATTATGTGGAATGAAAGAAGGTGATGTTTTTTCCATTGAGGGTTATTTGTAGACTTCTATTTATTAATGAGTTAGCCAGTACATACATCATTGGTGTTGGAATGTTGTATTTGCCTATTAAACAAAGAAGGCTATCAACTGGCACAAAGTCAAATGCTGCTTCTATGTCTAGCTGAACTGTCACTGGTGCTGCCTTTCTTTTAGTTTTAATACCTTCCTGTATGATTCTAAATAGCATTAGTGCTTCTAGTATGGAGTTGCCTTTTTTGGTAAATTGGAATTTAGACAGATGCGGAAGTATTAAAGGCTGAATTTTGTCCTTAATAATGATTGACTCAACGATTTTTATTATGAGTGGTGTATGGTCTTTTTTAAAAACGGAACTATTGAAACTGGGTATAGTAGATGGATATTGTGTATCTGTTGAGATAAAAAAGTCAGCTTATTATATATTATAGGAATAGTGTAATAGTTAAGATGATGAAATAGAAATTTTGGGATGGCATGAAGTCCTGGGTGTGCATGATTTGGCATGCTGCTTATTTTTACTTCAATGTCTTTTTTGGTGATACTATGTGATTTATTTGATATTCCAAAATAAAATTGACCCAGATTGGGTATAGGTCTTTGTTGAAATCATGTTTTAAAGTGATCTAATATAGGGAAAATCATATTCTCACCTGTGATTATCTGATCTGCTATGAGAATGGATGATGGGGTTGGGCTTTCGCTACTATATCCCAGAGCCCAACGAATGTAGCCTGTCATCTAGTTGTGGGTGTCTTTAAGATATAGTTTAGCTTTTTTAATTGATATATAGTTTTCCAGTATGAGTGGTGTGTCTTTATATTCCTACTTAAGCTGAAGAACAGTGTTTATTGACTGTGGATTGGCTGTTGTGGAATTTAATTTGTCCCTTATCAATTCTAGTTTATTTAATGTTTTGGTGGGGTATTTCTCATTGTGTAACATTTGATTGTAGTGGTGAGGATGTTGATATAAGTAAACCAGGCTTCTTCTGGGGCTAGAGATAAAATGTTTAATCTGTTCAAGTGTATATAAATTTCCGACAATACAGCTTCTGGCGCATTGGCTTTGAGTAGAAGACGAGTAGTGTTGGATAATGAATGGGTTGGCTGGGTATATGTAGGTGGGCTGATTTCAACTTTTAGAGAATTATGGTCTGAGAAAGGGACTGGATGAAGTGAAAGTTTTATTTGAAAGTGAAGTTCAGGTGAATAAAAGAGCAAATCTATTAATGTTGAATGCTGTCTATTGTAAAATGAAATTGTGTTTGAAGAAAGAAACTATCCGCACTCTTAAGTTTCTTGTTAATATATTGCAAATATTTTCTTATGAAATTCTCATATGTCATGTTGAAATCACCTAGCATTATTGTAGGGTATGGGTTTTTAGATAAGTGTAGGTTAATGGTGTTGATCAGTTGATGTATTAGTGTATATTTATTATATAAGTACAGTGATACAATGTTCAGTTTAAAGTCTTTATTATGTAGTGACAATATTATCATATGCTGATCACAGTATAATATTTTAAAGGATTGGATTGGAGAGGTGTGTTGAATCAAAAAACCAATGCCTGCCACTGAGTAGTTGGAAATTGAGAACTTATTATAGCCAAATTTGTTTAAGTAATGGTATGGCTTAAAGCTGGAGTTAATGGAATATTTAGTCTCAGTGAAAAAAAGCAAATGAGAAGGTGAATGTGTAAACCAATCTGTAATTGCATGCATTCTTTTTGTGGAATTGATTCCCCTCACATTGACTGTAGTGATTATTAGTTTTATTTTCTAGCTAAAGTGAGGTGTGTGAATTAGTGTTCAAACCTCTTGTGGCAAAATGGTTTGATTGTCAATACTTTCATCTTCAGCTAATGCTGAATTTTGCTTTTTTTTCTCGGTTTCCTGTGGTGGATGTCCACTCCTGCAGTGTAATCGAGCTGTTGTGCTAATTGTTCTGATTTTCCTGTGGGGTGTTGTCTTGTCCAGTACAGTTCCTGTGGTGAAGTTGTTGAGTTGACATTCTGGTTATTATATTTATGTTTTTTTTACTGGTTTACAAGAGTCTGTTAAGCTGTCAGAAGATTCTGCTGCTTCCGTGGTATCCATTTAAGTGATAATTTGGTGTGAATGTTTATTGATTTTTTTGTTGTTTATTTTTGTTTATTTTTTTAAGCTTAGTTGTTTGTTGTATTCTGTGGTTTCTGGGCTCTTCATCACTATAATAAGAGGAGGCCACTTCTATTTCTTGTTCATCATTTGAATCTGGTGTGAAATTAGCTGTGTTTAAGCTATCTGTTATTTGCATCTGCGTGTTGTCTAGAGGAGATTCGATAGGTATATTATCTGGATTTAATAAACTTGCCAATTGCATTTGTGTGTTATTTAAAGAAGATGGGATGGGCATTTGTTTTTCACTTGTCTTGATAGTTTTATCACTGACTGAGGGCATTGTATTCTAAAGAACTGGACATCGGTGCCTTTCACTTGATTTGAGGCCACAATTGTCACATATTCTTTTAGGACAGTCTCTTATCACATGTGTGCACTGTTTACAGGAAAACACTGAAAATGTGTGCCTCTAAAGGTAATAACAAGCAGTAATTTACCTGTGGGGAATACTGTTGGTATGTCTAATGCAGTCACATTTTTATTTAATTGTATATTAAATGTCACTGCATTCATTCTAATTGGAATTGGTGTTCTTTTCTCCATTAAAAAATTAAAATTTGTTATTTTTCCATAGTTTTCCATTAGCGATTGTAAATTTTCTTCCATAAAACCAATATGACAATTTCTAAGTATGCCTTGTGTCACGGGGGCGTGCTCTGCATCGATATAGCAAATAATTTTGTTATTTAAATATTTGACGTGCTTTCTAAAAATATATTTTTGTGTCTTGTTGTGAAAGTCAAAACACAAATATCTGTTATTGGAATGGTATAGTATTTGGTGGACGTAACTCCATAATTTCATTTGTGTTATTTTGTCATAAAATTCATCTATTGGGAATTTAAATAATTCAGCATCCGCATTTGTTACCACCATTATAAGTAATTTGTCACTATGAAAACTTTTGAACGAAGTTAATAGTGGTAGTGAAATTGTTTTATTAAAATTGTTAGTATATTGATCATATAATTCTTGCGTAATATAATGAAGTTGATCTTGGTGTATATTGTTGTGATGTTGTTGATCCTCAGTATCATTATCGATTCCCATAAGCTCTGCAAAAGATTCGGCGTCTGGCAGAACGTAATCCATCGACCCGTGAAGATCAGCCTTTAGCATGTTTAAAGTGTATCTGTTTGAAGGTGTTTAGCTTTCACATTATTATAATATTATCTGTTTATGCTTAAATCTGATATATTGTTATTATTTGTACATGAGTTTAGACTATTGTGGTGGTCATTTGATTTTTCTTTAGTATTTTGCTGAAATAGGCATGAATCTACTTAATAAGAGCTTTGGGATGCGCTCCTATCCAATGGTGGAAAATTGGTAGGGTTTGCTTCGGGCTCTCTCAGGTACATTGTATTTATTTTGTCTAATTTTTTAAAACTTTCCTATGGCACATATAATGCTATATTTGTTTTCTCAGTGTCTTTATTTGCACGGAATAATTTTTTGATTTGATATCCAAATAGGAGATATGGTTTTCCTTTTCAAGGGCAGAAAATTAATGTTGTTAATCTCAGGCCTTCGAATGCATGTTTCTGCTTTACCGGTATTTTTTCCTGATAATTTTTCTTTCATGATATCTGATTCAAATGCTGATTCAATATTTTGATCACTAGTATTTTGATCTGCATTGTCTGATTCTATTATAATTGAACTATTGTTAGCTTGAATGAATGTCTGATTTTGTTTTTGATACTCAGCAGGACGCCCATTTGTATTGAACACATCGGCCATTTTACAATCTTACAAATGGTGCTTGCATGTATGTTATTTTTCAATAATAATCAAAAACCTAATTATAAATGATTTTCTCTTATCTTTAAGATGTGAAAACGTTCTTCTTACTAAATCTGTCACAAATAACATCAATTAGGTCTATTACAATGGAAAAAATTAACTCATATTTCAAAGTGAAAAGGAGCTAGATGTGTAACAGTCTATCTGCATGGACGCCATCTTGGATACTACTACTACTGCTACTACTACTACTACTACTACTACTAATAATAATAATAATAATAATAATAATAATAATAATAATAATAATAATAATAATAATAATAATAATAATAATAATAATAATAATAATAATAATAATAATAATAATAATAATAATAATAATAATAATAATAATAATAATAATAATAATAATAATAATAATAATAATAATAATAATAATAATAATAATAATAATGCACTCCACTAGAAACAATATGTCACACAATGTTTAGCACATACAGAAAGGCTAACATTTCAATTGATATACTTTTAAAAAAGGCAACATCCCTGCTATTTGTGCAGCAACATAAGCCTTTATGCCTACTGGTGTACCAGATGCACTTTTTTCTTGCTAATAACACTTGATGCCACCCAGCAGCATACTCAATAACACTAGAACTGTTCATAAAAAGAGACAGCATCCTACATCAAACAGATGTGTTTGCAGCCACATGGTAACACTTGAATCCAAGATCCAATCTATGAAATATAAGTCCAATATGATAGATGATGACATTTTCAACATCAGCATTTTTCAATTTTAAAGAGATGAAAGCATAAACTGAACTAAATAAAAGGCCAAATTTAAAAACAAGCAAAAAATTATGCAGAAATGATAAAGACTTATGTGCTGAAAAATGTCTTAATTGGGTCACCATGCATAGTTGTAATTTGTTTTGCATTTGTAACAAATCAATATATTACTAGATGTGACTCTGTAACTTGTTAGATTCAAATAATAATAATAATAATAATAATAATAATAATAATAATAATAATAATAATAATAATAATAATAATAATAATAATAATAATAATAATAATAATAATAATAATAATAATAATAATAATAATAATAATAATAATAATAATAATTGTAGTAGTAGTAGTAGTAGAGTAGTAGTAGTAGTAGTAGTATTAGTAGTAGTAATAATAATAATAATAATAATAATAATAATAATAATAATAATAATAATAGTGATGATGATGATGATGATAATAATAATAAGAAGAAGAAAAACAAGAAGAAGATTAATTTTTAGTTTTAAGACATTTTCATTTTTTTACTATATCTCAAGTAAAATTCATTTTCAAAAACTATAAACTAAAATTTGCATTTTCAATAAAAATATTTCATTAAATAATATTTAAAAATAGACAATATTACCATACAATATGAAACAATCAAATATGACTAAAAACCTAAGTAAAGTTTTTTCAATAAGAGTAAAAAAAGAAAAAGGACTTTAAATAAGATAAAAGTAACTTTCATTTTAAATACTTCAGATGTTTCATCAGTATTAATGACAATTTCCATTTTTCCTTTATACAAAAGCTATATAAGATGTTTAAACTTTGATTGACAAAAAATATTTTCAAACTCTATCAAAAATATTGATTAATTCAATAAGCGCATCATAAAAAGTCCTTATTTGTGAAACCTTTCTTGCATTTTTCTGGCAATAAAGTTTGTATCTATAATTATTTTTATTTATTTTTTAAATTGTATTGACACTGGTAATTATTCATCTAAGATTAGAAACATTTTTTTCAACACAATTCTTGAAAATATCTACCAGAGTACATAATAATATTATTTGAT
This sequence comes from Epiperipatus broadwayi, assembly GCA_028023455.1. Classification (NCBI taxonomy): domain Eukaryota; kingdom Metazoa; phylum Onychophora; class Udeonychophora; order Euonychophora; family Peripatidae; genus Epiperipatus; species Epiperipatus broadwayi. The sequence goes on along the minus strand of JAQFVV010013070.1, from coordinate 83,452 downwards.
TATGATACCAGTATAGCTAGTCTATTTATTAATATAAAGTAGAAGAATAAAAATATTTTAAGTATAAATTAGCACAACTTTATGAGTTTATGTATTTCTAAAACAATGCAATCATTTGTTGTCCAATATACCATTATCATATTTTAATAATCATGCAATTATATGCCTTCTCTGTTTGTTTACAATTGCTAAAACCTGTTTTAACATCAATAAACTGAATACTTTTGTCCAAATATAAACGAACAGATAAAATGAATATTTTATTAAATGTTGTCTCAAATTTTGCATCATTATTCAAAGGATGAGTAACAATGTTCTTCATCTATATTAAATATCAAATGTTACTACATAAAAATTATTATTCATTAATGTAATAGTATTATAATAACATTTTTACAACTATTACTTACATATGCTATGTCAAAAAAGATCAGCAAAGGTGACAATAGTTCGTGTTTACATCTTACTTTTGTTGTCTGTCTTAATTTGCTTGTTATTATGCCTTCCTGGAAATAGTCAAATCTCTGTCATTAAGACTCTTTATTAGACATCAGCTACATATTCACTTTATTTTTCTGCCAAGAATAAATTGCTTCATAACTTCCTTTTCATCAAGTCACTTTATTGGGGTCAGTGACATAATCTATTATTGGACGAAATCAAAAATAGATTTACTTTTATCCACACCATTTTTAGAAAGATTTTTATTCCACAATAACATGACAATCCTGATGTTTTACATTAGTAATATTTTTGATTATTAAATGATGTTCATTAATAATTTTAAAATCGATTGCTCTCTATCTATCTATCTATCTATCTATCTATCTATCTATCTATCTATCTATCTATCTATCTATCTATCTATCTATCTATCTATCTATCTATCTATCTATCTATCTATCTATCTATCTATCTATCTATCTATCTATCTATCTATCTATCTATCTATCTATCTATCTATCTATCTATCTATCTATCTATCTATCTATCTATCTATCTATCTATCTATCTATTTCTTTCTCTACTGTTTAATGCCACTTCACATTACATAAAATCATAAGCATCAATTAAAAATATATCTTCTTTGTATTATAGATAGATTTTGACAGTAAAAAAAAATATTGAATTAAATGTAACCTTTACAAGTTTATATCAGTTCCGAATTATAGTGTTATAGTCTATATTTGTTTTGTTTATAATGTTTCTATCCAGGCCATATACTACTTTACCTTAGTTATGTGCTTCATCTGTTTGGCTTATTCAGTGATTTATTGTAATGGTAATCACTGACATTTTCTTTTCTTAAGTATATATATATATAACTTGTTTTTGATATATATATATATATATATAGTAAAATGAGTTTGAATATTTTATGTTATATTTGTTCTGATAAAATATATGATTTTTTTTTTTTTGTTTTAAAAGTATTTTTTTCCATTTCAAAATATATTTTCATTTATTTCATTAATATTTTTACTAATAAAAGTATATGATATTTTGTTTATTTTTTAGCATTGCTGTTTTTTGTGGCAGCTTAGAAATCTAGATCTGGGTCTGTGATTTTTTTTTCATTCATGTGAGATTCAGACTTAAATATTTTTGTCTCAATAGAATATTAATATTTTGATGTAATAAAGTTTTATTATTTTGAATAATTTTGACGCCATTTTAATATTAATCATTATCAAAATAATTTAGTTTTAGAGGCACCAGACATAATTACATTTAACCTTTTGTAGATACAGTATGGTAATATTCAGACTACAAGTGATATTTCTTACTACTCTTGAACTATGTGTTTATTTTACATAATGATTACTTCAAATTTGATTTTTATATGCATTATTTACAATGAATATTAAATTATTTGTACAAAACGAGTTATAACACAGAGTCATAAAATTATCAAATAAAAAATACCTTTATTTAGCTGTACTCAGTGACATCTTTTTTTATAATCAGTTGATTGCACTCTTATCATTATTTATTATAATTAAATACATTTTCTTATTGTTATTATTATTATTATTATTATTATTATTATTATTATTATTATTATTATTATTATTATTATTATTATTATTATTATTATTATTATTATTATTATTATTATTATTATTATTATTATTATTATTATTATTATTATTATTACTATTGTTTGCAATACATTTTATTATTTTGTCTTAAAATGTTGTAAAAAAACGTTATGTTATTGAAAAATGTATTCAAATATACAATTATAGTGGTGGTGGTGTAAAATTCAAACAAAGCAAGCAGAATTCAAACTAAATTGATTTTCCCATAATAAAAAACATGTTTAGAAAGGTACTGAGATTGACTCTGTTTAATTAAAAATATGTAAAATTAAGGCATTTAAAATTGTATAGCATATGCTATACTAATTGTACATATGCATTATAGATTAGGCATATCTCTTAAGTCTTTGTGCAATCCTCTGCACATTTTAGAATTAATGTAGACACATTTTGGAAACGTCATCACTTCAAAACATTACTTAATATCGTGTTCTGTTTAATATATCTATAAGTACCTTTGATATGTTCTCATGAAAATATCAACATAATTTTATACATAATCAGTATTTAAAATTTTTAATTCAATTATTTGAAGTTGGTGTTGCAAGAGAAGTATTAATCAAGAGTAAACTATTTATTGAAGTTTATATTAAAATATTAAAATAAACAGCTAAATGATTTCTGCTGAGAGAAATACATGCTGTGGCAATTCGTCACTAATGATGATGACTCATCATACTGCAATCTGTTATTAAGATATAAAAAAATATGTTTTATTTTTTGGCATAATTTATTACTCTTTAAAATTAATCTTAGATACCAAATAGGAAGCCAGTACTTTTATAAAAAAAATCTTATTACATTATGGTTGCTGTTATAAAAATTTAAAATTAAATTTCATTTATGTTAATTAATGTACTAAAAAATATGAAGAGAAAGGTGAAGATTAATTTACTTTTTTTAAAAGTTGTTCGAATGCAGTAATTAAAAAGACTACATTAATAATTTAAAACACAAAATATATATAAATATAAAATGCAATAGTTTTTATATATCACAATTTGGTTTCCAGATTATTTGTGAACAGTTTACCCAGTAACTAATAATATTTTTACATAACACAACTATTTATAATGATAATGCAGTCATGAAAAACGAATGACAATAATAAATGAAAAGAATAGTGTGATAGCAAACGTATGAATTAGTTATTGCTAAGTACTCTAAACAAAGAAATGATATTCTTATAACGGAAATCATATAAAATTTCAAAAAAATGGGAATATGTTTGAATTTTTTGAATTTTAAATAAATTATTTAATATTTAATGTATTTTAATTAAACCAAGGGTTACTAAAATTGAGAATTGAAATAATAATAGGTACTATTGTTAATATTTACTTCACTTATATTTTGTTTTTATTTATTTATTTATTTTAATTTTATTACTTTATAATTAAGTCATTTTCTATAAAACAAATAGAAAAACTTGAAACAATAATAGTAATATTTTGGAAAATTCTTTTCTATTTTAATTTGTTATGAAACATATTTGTAACTTATACTTGGAATATTAAGTTCTATGATAATATTCGATCAGAGGAATCAATACACCTTTTTTACAAATAAAATTATTTGCTTTACTCTCTTTTGAGTTGTATGTCTGCGTAATTTTAAAAATTATCAAATAAAAGTATGGAGCAAAAACTCTTTTCAGATCTGAAAATAAAAAGATTTTTTTTTTCTTTGCAAATAATTTTCATTCATTTCAAACAAACTTTATTCACAATTAGTTGTTTACAATGGAAGTTATTTTCAATGATTAAAGGTTATCATTTGTGTTCTCATTTGTGGATAACAATAATTTCAAAGTTTTTATTATTTTATTGGCTTGTGATTGTTCTGGTTTCACATTACAATCATACTTCTAGACATTAGCTGTGGTTTTTTTTTTACTGTCTTTACATTCTGGCTTTTTTGGTGGCATTGTAGTGCTCTAGTGGCTATCAGTGATGAACTTAAGATAATATTGTAATACTAAGGACAATTGAAAACATCTGCAATATTCACACTAACATTAAAGTTCTTAACGCAAGTTTGTTCTTAAAAAAGTTTAGTAAATTAGACATAAATAAAATGTAAACTGCATTTATTAATAAAATGAAAGTTTTTTTTTTTTTTTTACTTGTAATTAAACATTTAAATAATTTGTCGTCAATTTGTTGAAACAATTTTTATGCCACTGAATTAATATAAGTTGTTATAGAAATAAAAAATAAAAGTTTTTATAGAGTTTCTTTTTAGCTTATGTTATTTTAATTCAGGACAATCTTTAAGTAACTATAGATACAAGGTAGTAAGTGAAGGTAATTACCACTAAGAAGCACCAGAACCTGAGTAGTATGATTAAAAAAATGGTTATCTAGAAACTGGATATTAGTGTTTGTTAACACTGCAACTCGATTACTTTGTTTTTTATGCAGTGTTTCAATTCTATCTTTTTGGTGATAGGAAAATGTTCTTATTCTTGGCATTTAAAATAAGATAATCAATTAAATAACTAAAAATTTTAAATTAATCTTTGAACTATGTACAAAGACTTTCTATTTTAATCAATAGTAGCAATCAAATTAATTAATATTGATTATAACGTTTTACATCGACATTCAATTATTTAATTCCAAAAATTATTTGTTCATTCTGTAAAAAATAAAAGTTGACATAAAATTATATCGGATTATATATATAGTGACATAAAAACTTGTGACAAAAATGCTTCTCTTAAAAATTGTCTTCAATAAATTGTTATAAATGATATAAGAATTAGGAAATTAAATATTAAGTGAAGTAAAATAAATAATATGACTAAGATATGTAAAATGAACATTTAAAATTATTTTTTAATAAAATTACTTTAGTCCTACCTGTGAAATATTTTAATAAAAAATTCTACCAAAAAAAAAAAATTAAAGAAGCTGCTCACATGATAATGGCAAAAAATCCCATAAGCGAATCTAGTGTAAATATATGTAATGTATGGATACCACTAATCAACTTTGCTCTTATAAAAAAGTAGAGAAATCAAAAGGAACTTCATAAATAAGTATATGAAATTATTAAGACTGTTGTCTTTGGTAGGATCGCTCAGTCGGTTAGAGTGTTACCTTGAAATTCAAGAATCAAGAATCTAAGCACCCAGGTTCGAATCCCATGCTAGTACTGTCACTGGTCAGGCCAGAAACACCCGAAGAAGAGGGAAGACTACGACCTCTTGAAACGTTGTGCACATGATGTGCTATTGCTAACAATTGAATGTATTTGGAATATTTAAATAAATTTAAATTTTTCTAAAGACATTCAATACATATATTCGAAATAATCCAATATAAAAATAAACTAAAACACCATCACCACAAACCTTCATGAAAACACTATATTTGTTCATATTTTATTGTTTGTCTAAACCTGAATATGATTAAAATAATGTAAGACTATGCATAGTATATATAATTTGTTTTCACTATAATTCATTTTTAAAAATATGTTTCTGATAATAAATGTACTTTAGAAAAAAATAAATTAGTAAGCCTTCGTGAGGATATAAGACAATTTAACATTCTGTGCAAAAAGCTTTTACTAGTAAAGACTTTAAAACTTTTTATTGAAATTTTCTGCATTGAATTAATTATGCATCGTCTAGTAGCACGAAAGAAGCTTCTAGTCTGGCTTTAGCAATTACGGAAATAAAAATAATTATCTTACAATCCAAATATCTCATTTCACACACCTATGCGCATGTTTATATAATGTTAATATTATTACGAAAGATATATAATAAAATAATCATTATTAAATATATTAATAATTTTCATTGTGTGTATATTAACAGCATGTTTTCATATTAATAAATTGTTTTAATTATATCAGTATATTAAAACCAAACTAGTCAAATTTGTGTAGTTTAACTTTTTTTTAATTTTATTATTAGAATGACATAATAATTGCAATAAAATATATGTAAATAAACATTAAGTATGTTTTATTAATCTCTAAAACAAGCGTAAGCTTTAGTTTTGTTAACTATTATACAACGACTAGTTTAATAGTATTACATCTGTTTAACTTGTCACTGTACTAAAGATTTAAATAATTGTCAAACATACTAGAATAACAATTTCAATTTAATCTATAAATTAATTAATGATAATATCCTTTTTCCAATATATATATATATATATATATATATATATATATGTGTGTGTGTGTGTACAGTAATTAAAATTTGTTATATATATATATATATATATATATAAAAAAATATATAAACCTCACTTAGGAGCGCTTTCAACTATCATTGTAGTCTTTGTTTTTGTATGTGGAAAGTCAAATACTATTAAAGATTTTTTAATAAATTAAATAATATAAAAGGTGTAAAATGAATTAAAACAGATTAAAATTTAATGTGTGTTCAATGTCTAGAACTTAAGAAAACTAAAAACAGAGATAAACTGGATTGCTATATGATTACTAAACCAATAGCAAAAACAGACTACACTCCCTATAAATCAAGAGTACCAATGTCACATAAAATGACAGGTTTGAAATCCTTCTTGTTTAGAAATGATAATCTTTGTAAATATTCATTGTATAAAGGCAAAAATATTGAAATTTATTCTAATGAATTGTTAATGTTGATATAATTATGATCATATTTATTATACTTTTAAAATTTTTAATTCAAAATATAAATACAAAAATAAAAATAAGATTAATAATGATATTCAATCTTCTGATAATAAAATTTGGATATCAATACCATATATTTCGAATCAGCAGGCAAGTTTCATAAGAAAAATTTATAAAGGTGACATTGCATTTTATGCACCATCTACATTAAATAAATAAATAAATAAGTGTAAAGATAAACCTTATTTAGAAATGAAAATTGTATCATTTATAAATGGATGTGTGGGAGTTGTAAAAGATATATAGGTGAGTCAAGATGCATACTGGAGAAAAGACAAAAAGAAAATTTGTTATTAAAAAGAGTTCAAAATACGAAACAAAATTGTAAAGATAATGATAATTTATCAGCTTTTGTTTTTTGTGACCATAATTAATCATGTATATATGGTTTTGATTTCAATTGTAATAATGTAAAAATATTGCAAACTGAAAGAAATAATAATAAAAGAAAAATCCAAAAAGCTATGTTAATATATTGTAACCTTCTGGATAGGCACCAGAAATATTGATTGTAATTATATAACACTGTATCAGTAACAGTTTATTGCATCTTACTAAAAAAATGAAATAATCTCAAATTTGAATTTTTTTTATTAGTGACCTAAAACTATGTTTAAAAGCATTTAAAAATATAATTTTAATGTTTTGAGATATTTAATAATTTTCTTTAGTGAGTATTTAATGATAGAAAGTGGAGTGGCTTGTCACAAAAATTGTCAATTTAGGTTAAGTTGATCCAAGTTTGTTTTGTTTGTCTGCAGAACAGTTTTGATATTTGTTTAAGTAATTCTCTGGTTTATTTGCTTATAATATTGCAATCCATAGTATAAATAGTGCATGTTTGACTCATAATCATAGAAACTTTTCTTTTAGTCAGATTGGTTTAGTACCTGTAATACATTATTTATGGATGTTCATGTATGCTCGTGCTATCTTTCAGCTTCATTTTCCATTTATGTATTTCATTAAACCATCAAATATCATGTTTCTTAGCAAACTATTTGAGTTCCTAACTAATAATTTGGATAACCAGATTAAAAACAATTTAAATGAATTAATAGATCACTGGACCAGTGTATTGTCAACAAATACACTATTAAATATTTTATTTGCTAAAATAATTATCATTATTTTTTATTTTGTTACTTTAGAAATACAGAATATTTTATTCTTGGTTCAATTTAATATTTTTTTTTAAAAGACAAAGTGATTTTTTTTCTTTCCTTCTTTCTTTTTCAAGAAAAAAATATTCCTGCATATTATGTAACCAATTAAGCCAGTGCAATGGGAGGAGCAATTTTTTTTCCAGAGTGGAATTTTTGAGTGACTTTGGATTGATGGGAGAATAGATTCTTGGGTAATAATCTGATATAAAATGGGAATCTTTGTACAAAATGTTGCCTTTTGATTTTTCTGATTTTAACAATTCTCTCTCCATAAAAAGTTTTTATCAGTACAATTTAGTTTCTACAAGTTAGTTCTTCCATGATCCAAGTTTGAATGTAAAACTTCTATTAATTTTTTGGATATAAACAGCTCAGAAAATCTACTGGAAAAGATAAGGAAGTAATATGCAGTCATAGCCAATGATAAAATAAGGTATATCATCCCTGTTTCTAACTGACTAATTTCAATTCTAAAATCATCATTTGAGATGTGTATGTGTGCCTATATTGTAAATTTATGTAACTTTAATATCTAATATTAAAGAAATAATGGAAATCTGTGTTTATATTTCAAATCTATTTTGTCTAAATTTTATGTCTAATGTTACAAAAGTAATTGAAATGTGTGTCTACATTATAAATTTGATTTTTTATCACTAATATTAAAGAAGTAATTGAAATGTATGTTTACATTATAAATTTGATTTACTTAGATTTAATCTCTAACATTAAAGAAATAATTCAAATGTGTGGATTTTGCTTTATTCTGGAAGATTTGTGTTGAATTTTTTCATAAAACACTTCAAATACTCTTTGTTGATAATTTTTGCTAACTATAAAGGAATGAAGTTTAAATGGAAGGATATGTGCGGATAATTTATTATAACCTGCTTTATTATTATTCACAAAAATATATACCTAATCACTTGTATCTGGAAACAAAAAAACAAATGTGTGACATATGATTTAATGAACTATTAATTTATCTCTAAATGTGCTGATAAATGAACAAGTTGAAGAGCATGAAACTGGATGTGAATTTCTTTTATATTATTGTGCTCCTCATTTGAATTTGATTTTATTATTAAAGTATATGATTAATAAACTTACTGTGAATTTAAATGGATTCTATGAACTGAGTAGTCTTTGCCTTGTGAATTACTTTTTAAAAAAATTTAGAAAAAATTCTTAAATAAGTCCAATGAATTAAATAATAAATTATGGCTCTGCTTGTGTCATAATAAATATTTTTGCCATAATGGAAATTTTCATATGTGATATTGACAGCAGTTTCATTAGCTATTGCTAAAAACTTTGAAATGCTGTTAAATTGAACCCAATTAATAGCATTTATCTCATGCAGAAACTTATGTATTTACCCATATTTATGATTATACAAATGATCATCATCATTTAATACCTGACCAAGATGTGTCACCTACAGATTATAAATGAACTTTTCATTCCAGATAAAAAAAGCCTTAATGATTATTATTATTTTTGTTATCATTTGATAGACATGCAGATTAATTGTTTGTCTTAAGATTTTTTATTATTATTTAATTATTATTTCTCTCTCCAGGTACATCTTGCAAAAGTATAATATGGAGAGATATTATACTGGGTAATTAGTATTATTTTAATATAGTTTTTATTATAGACTTATATTTCTATATTCTGTGGCAATAGAATATCTGTTTGCTATTTACATTTTTGAGAAGAGGTAGTTACATGAAATTTATTATTTTTCTTTGTGTTTTTAAGAAGTTATAAAGTTTATTTCTTAATAAATATTTTACTCTAAATTTAAAAATTTGTCATTTATCCCAAACCAGACATTTGTTTCAATTTATAGTCTAATACCAAATACACTAAAGAGTTATGTTGTCTTGTTTATTTAATAATAATTATTATATTCCCAAGTTAAAATATCATACTTGTCAGAAATGAGAGATTTATTCATTATTTTTTTTATAAATTATTAATTAATGCCATTATCATATTTCTTATCAAATGTGATTTGAAAGTGTTTATGTGTTATTATGCTTATATGGCTGGCTGTTATTTAATCCAGTTATATAAGGTTTGAATTGAAAGTAAAAATAATTTAATTCCCATCAGTTTCACATGATGAAATATGTCAAGAAAAAGTGGAAAGGTTAAGTATATATTTAATAGTGAATTTATTATTAATTTTATGTTTAGATTGAAATGTATTCCATGGCTATGCAGAATGGAATTATTTATGTTATATGTTGTATTGTCAGGGATTGAAAAAAAACTATCCCTTAATTTATTTAAATATTTGTCATGAGTGGATTATGTATTGCATGGTCAGGGATTGAGAGAACTTTCTTTAGCTTGTTGAAATATTTGTCAGGAGTGGATTATATCCTCCAGATTAAGTAGTTGCATTTTATAAATTATAGTATGTGAATCCAAATAGTGTATTTTCCTTATTTTTGGTGATGAGACAATGTCCACACCAGCATTTAAACCTCAGGAATTAGTCTTGGGAGTCACTGTGTATTATTATTTAAGTGATTAGAATTAAGAAAGTCTTTTTATTCCTCAAGTATTTGTGTTAAATGCATTCCATCTTTTATTCATAGCTGAGTGTAAGATAGTTTGCTGAAGAGAAAATAAAATAAAGGTATAATTGATTTTCCTCACAGAGCAGCTGAAGTAGAATTAGTGTTAAAGCTTTTTGTCATCATCCGTATTATGATGTATATCCTAATTTCGTAAGTAAACTGATTGGATTTAGTTATATTAATTATTTTGTGACAGATAGCATAATTTAGATGGATGTATAAAATATTATTTATTTGGAAGGTATGGAGAAAATCCATCATTAATGTGTAACTTTAATTATTGTTTCAAATCATATTATTTTAGTTATTTATGTCTACACCATCAACTCCCATAATGTTTCACCCTCATTTTGAATGAGCAAGCAAAAGAAAGGAAAGTATAGCCATTTAATAGAATTATTTATTTAATTTGTAAAGAATAGTTTGATCTCTTATTTATACATTTAACCCCCTCTCATATTATAATTTATGTGCATTTGAAGTAAAATTGTTAAGAATTTTAGTTTCACATTTTATAATTTTAATGCCAGTGTTTAATAGAGTTTTATTTTTTATGAGCATATCAGAATTAATTGATAGCATGAGAATATTGAAAATAAAATACAAAAAAATACTTTTATATTTAATTATTCTGGTGTGATATTTAAATAAAGTTTTCTTTTTCATAAGCATATCGGAATTGACTGGTAATGTATGTGTATTTGAAGTAAAATACCAGAAAATTAATTTCATACTTAGTTATCTTAGTGTAGTATTATAATGTTTCTGTTTTATATGTTTATCAGAATTGACTGATAGCTTGAGTAAATTTTGTAAGAAAAATATCAAGAAGTTTAGTTTTCTGTTATTATTTTAATATTAACATTATAAGGTTTCTTTTTGTAAGATCATCAGAATGCACTGAGAGATGGCATATGTTAAAATAAAATATATAGAAAGCTTATTTTAATGTTATTTATTTTCATGTAGACTATTTAATCATTGATGTTGGTATTATTTCAAAACATGTATATGCTTAAATTAAAAACCAAAATGTTTATTTAATCATCTTGTAATAAATGTTTATTTATTCAAAAGCGTTGTCCAGAATTCTTCTTTGACATGCTTTCATGTTCTATATTTCAACACATGCACACAAACTTACATATCCAATATATGATTGCACTGTTCCAGAATTTAATGATGATCATGTCCAGATCTGATGATGTTGCTTTTCTTGATTCAAACATATATGAAATGTTAGATTACTTAATGATTATCTGAAAATTTTATTACTCAGTTATTATGCAGATGATGAATTGAAATCAAAATGTACCCTATTTCTCTCATTATCTAACTGCTACAATTTTATCAGAATAATGCTTTTCTTATTACTTTTATAATAGTAATTAGTAGTTGTTGGAAAATATAGATTTAAAATTAAGTCATGCAATAAATTACTTCCCTGAGATATTCACTTATTATTTAGATTAGACAGTAATTCAGTTACTTATTTTAAATTACTCCACAATTAAAAGTTAAGTAATGTTATATTTTGTTTTGTATTTAGCTCTAACTTACCATACAGTATAGTTAATCAGCATTACATCTTTATTTTATTAATTTAATTTTATCATACAATAGAAGTTGTTTAATGCATATGGATGATGAGAAAAGATGAGGTATAGACTATAACTTGTCAATTTAAATGGTAGAACTTTACCAATTCCAATTACTTATTTAGCTTAAAACTTAATAGATGTTTTGTCTCTATTAATCATAATGTTTCCTCCCATATCTGATATGAATTTTACACTCTATAGATGTCTGTAACCCCCAACTGAGCTAAGCTAAGGTAGGACAGTATTTTAAGAGTCTCATTAATAAATTTAAAAGTGAGATCAGATTAGTAGTTTATTCTATTATCAATAGAATTGGTGCCCCCAGGTATACATTGATAGGATAGGTAGGAGAGGTATTGGGGGAGCAGAAAACATTAAGATCTTGGAATTATGGGAAAGTTGACTTTTCAAAGTATTAGTTGATACAGACTACAAGAATAGTTGAAAGTGCTCCTAAGTGACATTTATATTTTTTGTTCTTTTTAACAAATTTTAATTAATATATTTTTTAGTATTTATTTATAAGTTTATCTATATTGTTTTGAAGAATTACAGACATCAATTGTAGTAATATATATATATATAATATTACAGACATCAATTGTAGTAATATATATATATATAATATTGTGCCCTCTTTATTGGTACACCCCATCATAACAATAAATTGGGAATAAACTGTATTATATATAATTTTAAATTTTATAAAACATAATTAAAAATAAATAAATAATAACATTCACTTATTGAATTGCATAAAATAGCAATATTTTAACTACACTAGGATTTGAACATGGATTTACATAATTTAAACTTGTATAAAAATTAAATTTTGTTAAGATATTTATTTTTAAATGTATCTAAATGATAACATAAAAAACTATAAATTAATAATATTTCATAATAAAAGAATCATTTGATAATGATTAAAATGATAAAGGAATCCAAGCCTAATTTTACAAAGGGAAATATGCATTATATAGTTGAATAATTATATCTGTGCACATCTGGTATTATTCACCAATAACAGTTTCCAGTAAAAATCTTAAATCTATTTCTAAAATAAATATTTAAACTTCACGATTAATTTCGAATTTAATCTGTATAAACAAAATATAATAAAAATTATTTAAATTGTATTTTATTAAGTTCTTAAAAAGTACTGTTTTTAATTATTAATAAATATTTTAAAAAGATAATATTTGTTTTTAAAAATAGTTCAGCTAAAAGGAAATCAATAAATATTCTGAATCAAAGAAGGAAGAAAATTAACCAATGAGAATGCACAATTTGAAGTACATGAGCAAATGGACAATATTTTATTCAAAAAGGTTTTTTTTTTGTAAGAAAGAAATCAGTTACAGATCGGAAAAATACAAACTAAGTACCTGAGTTTTGTTTTATTGAAAAAAAAATTGTTAAAGTTTTTACACCTTATTATTATTATTATTATTTAAAAAAAAAAAAACAAATAATTAAGAGTGATTAATTTAAAAACTTTGAATTTTATAATAACAAGTTTTCAGTAAGATGAACAACTAAAACAAAAGAAATCTCAGCTGGCTAAAAATGACCATCAATAAATTCACTGGCATATTATAAAATCATTATATTACGAAAATAATTAACCAATGGAAAGAAAAAAAATGCATATGTATACCATTGTTTTACCAAGAAAGATTGAAACAGAAAAAATGAACTGCTAGTAATATGTTAATATATAACTGTAGAATTAAGCAAGATCAAATATGTAAGGCTTTTTAAATGGCATCATATTTACGAAAGACTAAGTTGGAAAAAATAGATGAATAATAAAAAAATTAGTTGTGACAAAACTAAAGATATGATTATCAAGACAATTGAAATTAAGTTGAAACTATTCTCAAATGGAAATATTTGTGTATTAAATATGTGGTTAATATTCAAATGCAATGTATGAATGTTTCTCTGAAAAAAAAAGTTTGCACATAGAACAAAAATTAAACAGAATCTTATCAGTGAACCTAACTTTTAAGTATAATGAAAATGTTTATGCTAAACCATAGATAGGGCTCAGTGAAAATGGAAAATTCTCACTAAGGATTATATTTATAAAGCAAAAATTATAGTGGTTTACTGGGAGATTGAAATATTTAATTATTAGTACTGTCAATGAAAAAAAAAATCAATATGTAAATGAAGAAAAAGTAAAATAAATTGTGATTAGTGATATTAGCTTCCAGGAAAATCCAAACTATGTTGAAAATAATTTTATTTTTATTATATTTAAAAGGATGGTAAAATCTGTGATCCATTTCATGTAAATATTACTAAAGAATACATTGAAAATAATATGAAGACCAGTATTATAAATGTGAAATGGAGATAAATAAAATATATTACATAGGTTAAAAGTAATCTGCAATCTTGAAAAAATAAAAACAAATGTAAACATGGTGGATAATATGAGAGCATTAAAATTCCATTGTTTTACGAGTGTTCAGATAAATATAAGAGGAAAAAAATTAATAAGAAGATTGGTATGTGACCAGTCAGAACATGAAAAGAGAGAACAATTGTGATATTATTGATAAAATTTTAAATATTTTTTTGATAAACTTGTATGTTCAAAAGAAGAGAAAACAAGTAACATAATGTTTGTATATATAACTAAGTTCACATTTTAAAATAATAATTATTAATATCGGAAAATCAAGAGATAGGGAAATCAATAATTAACATAATTTGTTAATCTATGCTATTAATTGTATAAGTTTTATTTGATTGAATCTCACTAAACTATTAAGATAAAGATCTGTATGTTAAGAGCTACTAAATTACACACACACACAAAGAGTAAAGAATTGCATTAGAAGAAAGGGAGTGTATCTGCGATCTAGTATAACATAAAATAACAAATGGTGATATTTAAAATTTGTTCTGATGTTGAATTATTAATCTTGTAATAGCATTGTAATATAGTTAGAGAATTTTAATTTATAAGTCTTCATGAGCATTATTTATAATACAGGCATTAAAGAAATAAATATTTGAAATCATAAAATATGATTTGAAGTATTAGATAAGATTTGGATAAATATTTTTTGATGCAGTTATCACTAGAGAGTGTTTTATATACAATAAGCAAATATTCTTAATGATAAACAAAGATTAGTGGAGGAAGAGATAAATATTCAGATTGGATATAACATAGAATAAAAGATATTTATTATAATTTCATGATATTGTTGAGTGATATACCCATAAGAAAATTAAGTTAAACCACTAAACATCACATGATTACCATCTCTATACTAGCACATAATTGTTGTAAACAAAGGCAAAACTCTCCATACAGTAGTCACCCTATGCCAAACAAAGTAATCAATGGATGCCAGAAGGCTTGTTCATAAAATCCCTATCTAGTGCCTACTCATCCAATATCCCCAGACTAGTTTCTGGCTTATGGCCATCATCAGTGAGAAGCCTTGAATCTGAGAGCACTGCACCTAGATCTTAGGATCTAATGCAACCCTCCAGCATACACATTTTAACTATACTTTACTACAAAACTATGAGAATGAAATTGAAAACACAATAATATTTTCAATCTAAGCTCAATAGCTTATATAGTCATATGTGTCTGAACTCAATTCAGCACCCATACACTTTGGGGTATATGGCTCTTAAACAAACCATAGCCACCACTATCCTATTAGGCAGAATTGGTGTTAAACCACTAAACATCACATGATCACCATCTCTATACTTCTGGCCTCCATTGATTACTCTGTTTGGCACAGGGTGGCACTACTGTATGGAGAGTTTTGTCTTTGTTTACAACAATTATGTGCTAGTATATAAATGGTGATCATGTGATGTTTAGTGGTTTAACACCAATCCTGCCTAATAGGATAGTGGTGGCTATGGTTGTTTAAGAGACAAAGACACCAGAATGTATGGGTGCTGAATTGAGTTCAGACCCATATGACTATATAAGCGATTGAGCTTAGATTGAAAATATTATTGTGTTTTGAATTTCATTCTCATAGTTTTGTAGTAAGGTAGAGTTAAAAGGTGGCTTCTGGAGGGTTGCATTAGATCCTAAGATCTAAGTGCAGTGCTTTCAGATCCAAGGCTCCTCACTAATGATGGCCACAAAACAGAAACTAGTCTGGGGATATTGGATGAGTAGGCACTAGATAGGGATTTTATATACAAGCCTTCTGGCATCCATTGATTACTCTGTTTGGCACAGGGTGGCACTACTGTATGGAAAGTTTTGCCTTTATTTAAGAAAATTAAGTGTAAGGTAAAGAGGTAGATCAAATGGCTAGTATCAGAAAATAAACACAGAAAAAATATAATTGGTCATAATATTATAATAAAATTATTTTGCTTAAGATTAAAATATCAATCCATTTTTTTCTTTTCTTTACAGTCTATCAAGTGTAATTAATAAAAAATGGGTGGTTATTAAAAAGGGATTAATTCTTTAACTGTTCCAAATTGCAGCATCATGCCTCTTACTTTTTAGCATTTCTGATGTTTTTCTTTGTCTCACACATCAAAATAAAATATATGATAAAATGATGATTTAATTTCAGAAAATAATAACTTTGACTTAATTTGATAGATATTTTTATCCACTACTGAAATAAATTTTAAATGTTCACATTTTGTTTCTGTAAATATTAAAAAAAAATGTGGATGTAATTTAAACAAAGACTTTATATGTCATCCTTTCTACAACGATTATTTTTAGTTTATAAAATAATTATTACTTACCAGAAAATAACAAATTTGACTTCCTTTGATATATATTTTTGTTTACTACTGAAATAAATTTTACATGTTCACATTTTGTTTCTGTAAATATTAAAAAAAAATCAGACCACAATCAAAACAAAAATGTTACACTCCATTACCCATCATCATTTTTAGAAAGATTATTTTCAGTTTATAAAATCAACAAAATATTTCTTGTTTCTCATTATTTTTAAAATGTGAATGAACATTTATTTATTTCTCTTATATCTAAGGAATTATTCTTTAAAAGTTTACATTTTTTGAATATTTATTGCTAAATTATGATATTTTCATACTGTAAATAATGCAGATTGTTTTCTGTCAATGCTATATTTTTTTAATTTGCTTGAGGCCATATTTATGTTTAGATGCTATTATAACATTACATTTTTGAAAATAAAGTATTTCATGTCAAAATAAGCTATTAATAATTTATATTTTTTGATATCTAATAAATATAGTGCAAATTATTTTTTAAAAAATATGTAAAACTAAAAAAATTCAAAAAACATGCTTTTGCGTCATTATAAATTGCAGTCATAAAACATCGAACATTTTACAGCCTTGGCAAGACACAATGGTTGAACATGTCAGGGTAAGGTATATGTCTATTGTAAGAGTGGGAATTTTAAATTTCTTATCTTTTAGCATGGAATTATAAAAAAAAAAATTATTATACTAAAATATATCATTTCATACATATTTGAATGTATAATATTTACGAAAAAATTCACTAGTGGATGAATTAGCCAAAAGATGAAATAATTCAGTTCAACTGGTCGTAAAGTTAAGACACATTATTTGATAGTATAAGTAACAAAATTCAATATTGCATAATACTTGATTGTATTATCAAGAGATTTTATTTTGAATAGTTTATTGTAAATAAGATGAATATAAATATTTAATTCTTTTAAGTATCTTATTATATTATATTGTTGTATAAATTTTTCATTCTTTTATGTTAATTTATTTATTAATTCTATTGCATTATTAAACAATATATATATATATATATATATATATATGATGAAAACCAGTCCTCTGGTTGAAATATAATATTATTTATTGGATTTATAAGTCTTTTTTTGTTTATATATATATATAAGATATTATTATAGTTAATGATTAACGTTATACTAAGTGTCTAACATTGCCTTTATTTTGGGGAATCATCATCACTTTACCAGCACCATAGAGTATTAATTGTCATATGCGTATTAACTAATAATGTGATTTGAAATTTTGAAGAAAAGTTGATTTAATATAAAATATTATATCACAATTATCTAGGTAATCATTCATTACTCTAATACATTGCAAATGTAGTAAAGTATATTTAGTGTTAAGACATCATATTAGGAATTTTTTTTTTAAAAAAAGTTCAACATGATGATTACAGTTTAAATAAAAAATAGTGATTTATTATTCAATAATATAGATCATAAAATAAAATAGTGATATAGCTGTAATTATAGAAAAATGTTATGAATCATCTTTAAAACATTGCACTACCTATAGAGTTAAGTAAAATCCCTCTTGATATTTTATAGGTAGTATAAATAGTTAATTAAAATCCATGAAAATTCTGAGATCTCCTTAGAATGATATTGTTATTATGATTATTCTTAATGATAGTGTTATAAAAGTAATAATAATAAAATGTTACCATAAAATAAAGTCATAATACAACTTATAAAGTAAGTTAATTTAAATGTCACCATTATAGATGTTTTATTCTATTTATTTAAGCATTATTGTTAGTCATGAGAGTATTTGAATACTTAATAAGGAGGAGAGTCTAGGTATACATATGCCATTGGATAAATACTTAAATGTTTATTTAATGGTAAAAGGTATGTAATCTTGTTAATAGGCTTTAATCAGTTGGTTAGACATTTTAGGGATGTGTGGGAAGGTAATATATGAAAAGTTGGGGTCTTTACTGTTGTTTAGATTTTTTTATAGAATTGTTTAATTTTGTTAATAATGGCATTGTGCTTGAAGCTTGCCTGTAGTAAATCCTTGGTGTAAAGATAGATGTTGTCTTTTCTGTCTGATTTGAATTTTCATGATTGCATATTCTATATAAGAACTCATTTAGGCCTGTGAATTTGTAAATGCTTGGGGAATTGGAATTAGGGTGGATAAAGCTTCTGATTTTGAGAGGCATTATAATTTTGGAGTAATTTATGGTTCTTTCTATTCAGAGTAGCTGTAGATTCAGATATGTTAGACTCTTGGAGTCATCTTCTGCTCTATAATTAATAGTTAGATTGGTGTGTTTTTGGATTTCTTTATAATGCATGTACTGGTGTGTTCAGTGGCTGTAGTGAATATGTCATCTCTATACCATGTATATAAAATATCAGGGAAGTCAGCT
The DNA here is from genome assembly GCA_028023455.1 of Epiperipatus broadwayi. Classification (NCBI taxonomy): domain Eukaryota; kingdom Metazoa; phylum Onychophora; class Udeonychophora; order Euonychophora; family Peripatidae; genus Epiperipatus; species Epiperipatus broadwayi. The sequence continues at coordinate 64,132 of JAQFVV010013070.1, read as the reverse complement.
TGATACTTCGGTATGATTTGGTTTTCAAAATAATTCAGGAAGTGACAAATCCACTCAGAGGCAGACTCATCAGCCAACTGTTTTTTCATGTTGTACCATTTGTTTTCAAACATAGTATATATGTGTTAGTCCATCCAAGACAAAATGGCACAATGAAATAAATGCAGTTCATTGGGAAATGGATGTTTATGAGTTCATGATGGATGATCTGAATAGATTGTTTTCTATCAATGGATCCATATAGTTCCTTGATATTAAGAGCAGCCATATAGACATTGTCATTAATGGTAGCATCCTTAATCTTGTTTACACATTGAAAAGAAGAGTTAATAAAGTAAGATCCAAAGCCCAAGCTATCAACTAGCAATTGATTGACAAACTTATATGTTTCAAAACAATGGACTCCCCTGAAGTCCATTATTAGACAAAATGGTTCTCCGAGCTTATGCAGCTTTGAGTTAGCAAATATTTTGGGGGTTTTAGTGGAAGAAGGGTAAAGTTAGTAGTATTCTTAGTTGGAAATGTCTTTATTTTTGTGAGGGTGGAGACAAGAAAGTATAAATTTATTATGATTAAGCTTGTTGTTGAAGTTTAAATAGGGGGTAAGCTGGAGGTTTAAAATTTGTTCATTTATTTTAATTTTGCATTCATTGGAATTCAAAAGCACAAACCTATTGCCCTTGTCTTTTTTAAGACAGATTAAATTGTCAATATCCAGAAATGGTTTAGTTAATTTGATATCATTGTTCCAGCTGTCAGGTTTTGTGTATAAATGTTTGTGCTTGATGGATCTAGCTATGTCTGTGATAATGCTATCTCTTTGTACAATTATACCTTCCTTGGATTGTACATGTAAAATAAAGAGACAGTGGAATACCTTCTAAAAGTGTGTTTTATGGTGCAGTTTAGTAAGAAATTTTGAAGGAGATGTAGATCCATCTTTATTATAAGGCATTTCTCAAAGATATTTTAAAGAAGTATAATGCCAATTATTTTCTTTGGAAGGATATGGTAGAAAAAAAAAACATATTAGATAGCTACTATTAAACAATATGTTGAAGCATTTCAGAACAAGATGTTTCTGCTGAGGAATCTAAAAGTCATCACAAACAAAAAATGCAATTAGCATGATACACATGTGGATGTATTTGTGTTTTAGTTTGGTGTGTATAGTCATGGCAAAACACCTTTTTAAAATAGTTTTTCATCTCTTTCTCTTCTCATAATTTGAGTTGAAATAGCTATAATCATTTCAGAGTGGGTGTTTTGTTGTTGTTGTTGTTGTTGTTGTTGTTATTATTATTATTATTATTATTATTATTATTATTATTATTATTATTATTATTATTATTATTATTATTATTATTATTATTATTATTATTATTATTATTATTATTATTATTATTGTTGTTGTTATTATTATTATTATTATTATTATTATTATTATTATTATTATTATTATTATTATTATTATTATTATTATTATTATTATTATTATTATTATTATTATTATTATTATTATTATTATTATTATTATTATTACGTTTCAATAAAGGCTTTATTCATCTCGATGGTTTACACAAGTTTACATCTAAAAAATTTCAAATTTAACATACAACGAGTAATATTAGGGTAAACATATATAAAGGAATTTAGTGGTTACACTTTGTGGTTAATTGACTATAACAATATAAAAAAAAAAAAATCTCTCAGAATTCTAAAGTTTGATAAGCTTATTTAGTTTTGTGGGCATGTTTTTTTGAATGTTAGTTGTATGATAGTATTTTGCAGCATTCACAGCATTGATGGTTGCCTTAACAATGGCCATGCTGCTGCATATAAGTGGGGGTTGGTTATTATTCTATCTCTTATTTCTAAAGTGTAACAGTTTGTTGCTAAATGTAGCTGGGGGTTGTCTGGTATTATTGTCAATTAAGAAAATACATCTGGTACACCACTATGCATATAGTACAAATGTGGCCACTCTAATGCTAGGTATTGATCTTCCCTGAAAAGCAACCATTATGTGATTAATGATTGTACCCAATTTTCCATAGGTGTTGCACACCATCTATCATGTTCGGTTAAGTACTATACATTGATAAATAATTTGTTCCAGCATCTCTTCTTCTTGGTGGCAGAGTCCACAGAAAATGGTCAATAGATCTGTACATTCTTTTATGATAAAGAAAGTGGGTTGTTGGCAAGGCAATAAGATTCATTTTAATGATAAAATCAAAGTATTTGGGCTCTAGAGCCCATTTTTTATATTCCTTGAGTAGTCTCTTGTTGTTAATTTCTAGCATAGGTTGTATAACATTAGTATCTGTTTCTCTGTTCATTAAATCATAAATATCCCAGTATGAATACTTATGCAAATACTGTTCTGAAATCTTGTCTGTGGTTTTTCATTGGTATATAATGTTAGTGAAAAAAGAACCTTTTGAAGGTGGTCTGTCTGTTGGAGTAACTTCTAGCAAGTGGATAATTTTTGGGTATTTGGCAAGGATTGTAATTATTGAATTCTTTATTTTTTGTAGATGAAAAATGTTAATGTTGTGCAAGCCAAGTCCATTCTTTATTAGGGGTTGGCTAAGTTTTTTTTTGTGGAGTTGCAACTGTGTTTGTGGACCAAAGTAGTTTATTATATATGGTTTTAATTTTTGAAATAAACACCTTCAAGAATGAAATAACCGGTACATAGTATGTTATTTTGTTTGTGATAAGCTGGTTAATTAACTGTACTTTGGAATACAGTGAAAGGTATGCCTTGGACAAGTAGTTTATAATTTTTGTGGATTCTTCTTTAAGTTTATTTTGTATGTGACATCTCATTCCCATAATTTCCATGTGAAATGGGAACCCAAGGAATGAGTTTGGGTTTGATTTGTAAATTGATGTACATAGTTTACCAGTGTATAGTGACCAGTCTGTGGTTTTGCCAGATTAAACTTTAATTCATATTTCTGTGACTAATCTTTTAATATTTCTTGGAGTTGCAGTATTTTATTTTTGATGTTAGTAATATGGTAACATCATCTATATATGCAATGCATGTCATGTGCTGTGTTGTGTCTGGTATCTTGATCCCAATAAATGTATTTTGTATGCTTTTAATAAAGGGATTGATGTAAAATATAAACAATAATTAACTCAGAGGGCTCTTTGGGATATAGTTTTGGTGGGTGTGAAAGATGGTGAGTTTCTTCCATTTAAAGTTATATGGATCTCTGTTCAGAAGCAGGTATGCAATTATATATTGGTGTGATCTAGGAATTTCTGTGTCTTTTAGCATTTTCAAAAGTGTATATATATATTGACTGAGTCAAAAGCAGCTTCTATGTCAAGCTGCACAATGATGGGTCCATATTTTTCCACTGTTTTACTGTGGCTAGAATTGCTTTGAAGAATAAGGCTGCTTCTGTTGTTGAAGAGTTATTCTTTGCATATTGTGCTTTGGAGATAAGTGGCATTATATATAGTTCAATTTCATATTTAATAATTTTCTCAAATAATTTTGATCAGCAAACACCCCATAGATATTGGCCTGAGGTCTGAAATGGATGGGATAATTGCTTTCTTTTTATTATAGGGTACTATGGCTATTGGATAAAGACCCTCTATGGGCTTAATTTGTTGTGCTAGATAGTTTGCTAACTGACACAAATATTCTGTTGTGAATTTACTTAGGTGCCTTAATACAAACAATGGGAATCCAGGACTACCTGGGTGGCAAGCATTTTGAATGCTATTCAGTTTTGTTGTAAATAGATCTTTTGTGAATGGGGTTTTTGTCTCTGATTGGCCAAACATATTATATGGTATTTTATATGGTTGTTTTTCTTGTAATTTCTGCATAAAATATTCAAAAATTGGCATAATCATATTGTGTCTTGCATATGTTCCATTATTTGTATATAGTGCCATTGGCACTTTTAGGTCTGGTTGGTTCCCCAGCACCCATCTTATATAATCTTTTTTCCAAGTGGGTGGCCTGGTTAGGCATATCTTGCTTTTCTTCATTTTCAGATAGCTTTTGAGTTCATCACATGCTTTATTGTATGCATGTGTAGGCTTGAATATATCCTGCTGAGGCAGTGTGATGGGTTAATCATGATTATTCTCTGGTGAAACTTGTCTGCCAGAGACAAAAGTTTTGATGGTGGGTGTTGATTTCTTGTTATATGGTTGATGTTAAAGGACAGCATGATCATAAATGCAAAATATTTCTGAACTGGGTTCAAAGTCAGATTTTTGATTTTTGTTTAGCATTATGTAAGTCTCAGAGAACAGAAATTTAGAGGTTGTTTCTGGGAGTAAAACTCATATTGTTCATGTAAGTGGTAAAGGTGATATTTGAATTTGAGTGAAATCAATTGTGATTATTTGAGCTGAGTGATCAAAAAAAGTTGAGGGAGTTACTTTTATTTCTATAAGGTGATGAAGCATTGGAGAATAAAAGGACAGATCAATAAGTGAAGAGAAGTGAGTATTGTGGAAATAGATGGCATCATCTGGCAAAAAACCTTGGCCACTCATTAATGTTATGTTTATTCTATGAAGCCAACATTGTGTAAATTCCTGATATTTTAAATTAAAATTTCTAAATAACATGGTTGAGTTTGAAGTTGTAGTTAACCTAGAATTAAGGTTTGCAATTATGATATCTATTTTTATCCTGTAAAGGCATATATACAAAAACCAGATTTATTGATATGCTTTTTTGGTTGAAGGTTGTAATTAATAAGTTCATGTCAATATGAATTATTTTGAAAGTTGTGAATGGACAATTTCTAGAAATTATGAGTCTGGTGCCAGCTGGAGGAAAGGAAGAGTCTCTCGAGCATGCACAGAAACCTTCCATATTTAAATGCTTGGCTGGGTTGGTTTGTGATCCAGCATAATTTTTGTCTCAAGTATACCAAGGAAGTGTGTTTGTATATCCTTGATCCAGTGTTTTAACTTATTAATTTTAAGTTGAGTTCAAACCCCTGACTGCAATTATTATTATTATAAAAATATTTCTTTGAAATGGAAGTTGATAAATTCTCTTGTAAAGAAACCTTTGTCAAGTCAACTTAAATTTATAAAACACAATGATAATTTGATTGAAGTAGAAAATAATGAAAAATGTGTTGCTGACTTGTTTAATAATTTTTTTTCAGATCTGTCAATAGATAGAACACCAGTACAAGAATTGACTTTTGCTGATTCTTGTGTAAATTTTTTTTTGTGTACATATGTTACTGATTTGGATTTGTCTGGTAAAATTGATCTCTTAAAGAATGTTCATTCAGCTGGTCTAGATAAGTTAACACCAAAGATTCTTAAGGAAAATAAGTCAGCTTTCATACCTGTTCTTGTTTATTTGTTTAATCTTTCCTTAAATGTTGGTTTGTTTCCTACTTGTTTGAAGGTTGGTTTTGTTTTTAAAAAGGGTGATCCTGTACAGCTTGACAATTATAGACCAATATCTATTATATCTGTAATATCCAAATTGTTAGAGATGGTGGTTAAAGAGAAAATGATGTCATTTTTATATAAAAATAATATTTTATCTGAACATCAATATGGATTTATTTCTGATAGAAGTACCTTGGACACTTTCTATAGTCATGTAAACAATTTGACAACTTCACTAGATAAGGATTTTAAAACTGTTGCTATTTATTTAGACTTGTCTAAGACATTTGACTCTGTATCTCACAAAATTTTACTTAAGCGTTTATATTCATATGTTTTTCGTGGTGGATTTATTTCATGGTTTGCGAGTTACTTAAAGGATAGAAAACAAGCAACAAATATTTCTAGTGTTGTAAGCTCTTTTATAACAGTTAACCATGGTGTACCACAAGGTTCAGTTTTGGGTCCCATTTTATTTATAATTTATATAAATGATTTATTTTCTTTACTTTTAGAATCTAAGATTTATGGTTTTGCAGATGATATTGCTTTATCTTATGCTGCAGTTTCATATAATTTTGTTGAAAAAATAATTAATGATGATTTAATCCTAATTAGTAAATGGTTAGCATTTAATAATTTATCAATTAATCTGAGTAAAACAAAAGCTATTAATTTTTCTTATAGGTCAAATATTCATTCGCTTAACATTACTATTTGTAATAAGTATTTTTGGCATTGTAATAGCACTTGTACTTGTTCTAACATTTCTTTTGTTGATAATATTTGCTATCTAGGTATTTTTATTGACTCCAGACTATCTTGGTCAAACCATATTGACTTCCTTTGTTCTCATTTACGTAAATTAAATTATATGTTTTTCTACTTATCTAAATTTTTTCCTCGGTCAGCTTTGATTACTTTATATATTTCTTCTTATCAAAGCTTATTATGTTATAATATATCAGTTTGGGGGAACTGTTCTACTTTTGCAATGACTACATTGTCTGTTTTACAGAATTATACAATGCATATCATTTTTGGTAGATCACGTGCCACATCTGTTAAAGATATTTATGTCACTTTTAATATACTAGATGTTTTCCATTTGTATAAATATAGAGTAATTCTTGATATTTATTGTAGGAAACTTTATTTGGATACTAAATCTTCTGTTGTAAATACTCGTTTATCTACTAAATATCAGCTAACTTTACCTAATTTTCTTAAAACATCTAGTAGGAAGCAATTTAGTTATAATGGTCCTAAATTATTTAATATGTTTATAAGAGATTGTTCTGTGAATTTAATGAGCCCAATTTTTTTTAATGCTTTTAAAAAGCATTTTTGGCACTGGTTATATTATGCTAAGCATTAGTTTTATTTTGTTTATTTTATTTTTGTTTATACTGTATCTTATGTAATTATTTACTACTGTTATTGAATTTCCAAAAGTAATATCTGTATAATTTTAATGTTTTATGTTATATTTATCCTTTTTTTTTTTGTATTTTATTAGTGTTTTTTAGTAAATACTCGTTTATCTACTAAATATCAGTTAGCTTTACTTAATTTTCTTAAAACATCCAGTAGGAAGCAATTTAGTTATAATGGTCCTAAATTATTTAATATTTATTTATAAGAGATTCTGTGAATTTAATGAACACTATCTTATTTGATTTTTAAAAAGCATTTATGGCACTGGTTATATTATGCTAAGCATTAGTTTTATTTTATTTTATTTTTTTGTTTATATTATATGTTATGGTGTAATTATTTACTACTGTGATTGAATTGCCAAATGCAATATCTGTGTGATTTTAATATTTTATGTTATATTTATACTTTTTTTTTTTTGTATTTTATTAGTGTTTTTAGTTGTTACATTTAAATTCCTCACACAAGATTTTTCTTGTATGGAATTTATCTCACTGTATTATACATTTATTGTTTGCTTCATAATGAATAAATAAATAAATAAATAAATTATTATTATTATTATTATTATTATTATTATTATTATTATTATTATTATTATTATTATTATTATTATTATTATTATTATTATTATTATTATTATTATTATTATTATTATTATTATTATTATTATTATTATTATTATTATTATTATTATTATTATTATTATTATTATTATTATTATTATTATTATTATTATTATTATTATTATTATTATTATGTTTCAACAATAATCTTTATTAATTCTTTAGGATACATGGCATTACATAACATTGATAGCAAGGGTTACAGGTGCAAATCTCTGTCATATTAAAAAATTATTTACAGTCACTAAGTTAATCTTGGTTGTGGTTCTTTTAATTGTTAATCCTGTAGCATAGTAGGCTGGCAAGTTGCAATTTATGTAGCACAAAATCAAGCCATGGGTGATGTACAATGAACAAAGTTAATTCAGAGTAAAATTCCACATGGTGATAGCCTGCAGAATGTGATAGCTGTGGAGCAAATTTTATAGTCCAATGGTCGATGGAGTTGAAGGCACTTAGTGAAGGTGTGTTTTATTGAGAGTAATGGATGGTACCATTGAAAGCTATTCAATAAGGTTATTGTTGGATAATGAATGAATGATTGGATGGTTGTTTAAGCAGTGACAGGGTGGTAGCAAAAATATCTAGGGGTGTAGTCTTGTTGTCCCAGACCTTGGTTTGTTGGATTTTATTGATGAATGAAACTGGATGTCTCTTGGTGTTGTTGACAATGTTAAAGATGCAGTGAGTTTATCAGAATGCATATAAGCTGAAAGTTTTAACATGTGCTGTGGGAAGGTGTATCTTCTCATAGGATTGAATTAGTTTTTGAATACTGGTTGTCTATACATATTTAGCATGATTGTTCTGATTTGGTTGAGGGTTTGACACTGCTGAAAGACATGTTGTTGATGTTTTTTTGCCACATTACATAAGGTGTAAAATGAGTTTATATTTTTATATGATGGTGATACTGAATAAAATACAATGTTGGAAATGCATATAGGTTAAGATGATCTAGGAAATCGAAATGTTTAGACTTTATGACCATCTTTTGAAGTGAATGGAGTAGCTAATAGTTATTGATACCAAGAATGTGAGAAGGATAGTCGTTATTGGATTTTGGATATAGTGCAGCATATGTTTCCCAGGATGTGGATTTATTAATTATGGGAAATGCTGATCAGTTGGATGTTGATAGTTTGATTGTTTATGACAAAGAATGTGTGATAATAATAAAAAAAGTTTATTAACTTGGTGCAACCCAGAAGCATTATATACCAAAAAGAAAAGTGAATATGAACCATAGAATGATGGATGATAATTAAGATTAATTATATTGAGAATGAAAAAATTTAAAGTTAAAAAAAGTAAAAGAAGTAAAGATTTTATTATTTTTTATATCTTTATAAGAAAAATGTGCGATATAAATACAAAATAACTGGGGCTAAGAAAATTACTTTTATTTAATGGAACAATGGAAAAAATAAACTATGTCTGCAAAAATAATTAAGCACTAAGAATAAACAGTAAAACAGTTTATTGTAGTTTGCTAGAAATTTTGAAAGATAAAATGTTTAATTGATGAGATAGTGGCTGAGGATATAATATATGCATAGAAATTTACTGAGTTTATTACATCATGTACTTTATCAATAATTACTATTATTGAAATAGTGATAAGGATATCAAAGTTACATTTACTATTTTAATAGATTAATTGCCTGTGTATCAATAATATTCAGTAAATTCAATATATTTTATAAGGATTCAATTTATATTTTACACAAATTGTATATTATTGTTAAGATATATTGTACAAGATTTTTAATGACAGCTGATTGATTAAGAACACTTCTTATAAATTAGCATTTTTAAATAGAATGTCTTCATCCAGTTTTTTATGGTTAATATTATAAAATTTGAAAAAGAAGTTTTATATTTATAAAATGTGTACTCATATAATAATTTATAAATTTTTAATATTTGTTTCAGCAAGTTTTTTATTTTAATAGAAGCAGTATTTTTTATACATTTTAATAAATTCATAGTTCTAAAACTTGCTTGAATACTAATATTGTAAATTTTGTTTATTACAGTAATAATTTGAAAAATTTCGTATATAAAAAATATTAATAAAAATAGTTTTACATATAATAATTATAACTTGTTATTTTTTAATAATAATAATAATATATATATATATATATAGCATGAGCTGCATAAAGGAGGTTTCTATTAACTGAAAGGAGACTTTTTGATTCCTCTTGGAGACCTTAAAAGGAACCGAGCAGGGCAAATTCCTAATGTCCACTCTATACGTTCTTGTCGTTGCAGCTGTTATTACTATGTAATTATTCATATAGTATAAGAACACGGATAGGCTGCATAACCAACACATACTAGCCAGCGTGGAGAGTTTATTGGCTTTTTACCTCTGGGTTTAAGATCAAGAAACACCATGGTCTTTCTTCTCAGTACCTGATAAAGCAGAATGAATGTTTGTGTAAATGATAAATATTTTTCCAATACTTATATACAATTATGACAGACGAAAAATAAAGCATGGCCCTTATTTTCAGGAGGCTGTAAACTCATCAACCAATGCATCAGTTGATGGCTGAAGAGGAAGAGTGCTAAGAATCCCTGATTGTGGACCCAGTTGCCATTTGATGATGACTTTTATTTAGGAACTTACAACTGCATATCACTTTTGAGTGAAAAAATATTGCAAGAATTAGAAGAAGAACTGTCTTATATTAAGTGGGACATTATTGGACTTTGTGAAGATAGAAGATAAGGTGAAGAGTCCTTTGATTTAAAAAGTGGACATATATTTTGTTATAAAGGCACAAATATTGGAAATACAAGTGGAGTAGGATTCATTATAAATAAAAATTGGAAGAACAATATTGTGGAGATTGATGGTGTATCAGACAGAGTGGCAAGATTAGTTATACAACTTAATAGCAGATACCAAATGCAGATAATTCAGGTTTATGCCCCAACAAGTTTTCATAGTGATGAAGTGGTTGATTTTTATATGGATGTACAAAAGGCTTTTGATCAGAGTAAACAACATTTTAAAATTGTTATGGGAGACTTTAAGGCAAGAATTGGTAAAAAAAATTAAAGATGAAAGTGCTCTAGGTAATTTTGGTTATTGTAATAGAAATGAAAGAAGACATAGACTTGTGGAGTTTGCAAAAAAAGATAAACTTTATATTATGAATTCTTTTTTTGAGAAAAATGTTAAAAGGAAATGGACATGGAAGCATCCAAATGAAGGTACAGCAGAATTGGATTATATTTTGACTAACAGGAAATACATATTTCAAGATTGTAATGTTCTTAATAAATTTAACAAGGAAGTGATCATCGATTAGTAAGGTGTAAAATACATGTTAATGTAAAACTAGAGAGACAAAAATTATTAAGAAAAACAATATTTATAGTTGATATTTCTAATCTTTAGAAACATTTTAATGTATTTAAATTAGAACTTGTAAATCTGTTTCAAATACTAGTTGATTTGGAACATGATTCAGATTTGAATGAAATTAATTTGAAAATAACTGATACACTTTAAAAACTGTAACAAAAATAGCTGGTAGAAAAAAGCAGCAATTGATCAATAAAATTTCTACTGAGACTAGAGAATTTATGAAGAAAAGAAGGAATATGAACAGATACAAAAATGATGCATTAAAAAGAATTGAATATCTCGAATTTTGTAAAATGGTGTGGAAAAGAGTTGAAAATGATATAAGAACGTATAACTGTGAACTAGCAAGGAAAGCTGTAGAAGAAAATAAAAGTATTAAAAATGTAAAACAACATTTTGGTATTGGTAGGACATTTATATCTGCAATAAAAAAAGATGGAATTATTACTAAAAAAGAGATGACATCATGAAATGGGTAGAAGTTTTTATTAAGAATTATTTAGTAATAAAGAAGTATCGCCTATATCTATTACATCTTCCGAAATGCACAGAATTTTAAATGAAGAAGTGAGACATGCAATTAAATGTATGAAGAAAGGAAAGGCTCCAGGAAATGATGGAATTATAATTGATATATTAAAAGAAGCAGGTGAAGAAATAGAAACAATTTTAGCAAAATTATATACCAAATGTCTAAATGATAAAGATGTACCGGAAGATTGGAAGAATGCAGTAATAATATTAATATTTAAAAAAAGTGATAAAGAAGATGTTAGAAATTACAGACCTATCAGACTTTTATCAGTTTTATATAAAAATTTTACCAAGATAATTACAACTCATCTATTGAGAACATTGGATTTCCACCAACCACGAGAACAAGCTGAATTTAAAAGTGGTTTTAGTACAGTAGATCATATCCAGATATTGATAGAAGTTATAGAAAGGACAAATGAATATGAGTTGTCATTATCTTTTGGATTTGTAGATTATGAAAAGGCATTTGATTTTATAAACATTTCTTCAGTGATTAAAGCATTGGATCATCAAGGTATAGATCCAGGATATTGTCATATTTTAAAGAATATTTATAAAAATGCAACCGCAACAATTAGATTACATAGTGATACTGGGAAAGTCAACATTGAGAAATGTGTAAGACAAAATGTGACTCCATATCTCCAAAACGTTTTACAGCAGTGCTGCAAGGAGTAGTTTGTGGATTAAAATGGAAACTAAAGGAGTGAAAGTAAATAGATAATATTTAAGTCATTTAGATTTCACAGATGATGTTGTTGTTTTTTTGCAAATAATGCTTCAGTGCTGCAGGGAATGTTGCAGGAGTTATCACATAAAAGTAGGAAAGTAGGACTAAAGATAAATGTTAAAAAGACTAAAGTAATGTTTAATCAATTTTCTCAAAGTTTGAAAATAAAGATTGATTATGATGAATTAGAAGAAGTTAACAGTTACAAATACCTTGGTCAGATTATTAATACAGATGGAAACATAATGGAGGTAATTAATCATAGAACTAAAATTGTTTGGAGTTCTTTTGCTAGAAATAACTTGATACTAAAAGGAAATATGCCTATTTGTTTGAAAAGGAAGTTTTTTAACAAATGTGTTTTATGAGTTCATACTTATGGATCTGAGACTTGGATACTTAATAGAAGAGCAATACAGAGACTTTAGACCACTCTAAAAAATATGGAGAGATGTATGTTGGGAGTAACAAGAAAAGATTGAAAACACAATATATGGGTAATAGAACAAACAAGTGTTACTGACCTCATTGAAAAAAATTAAAAGGTTGATGTGGAGTTACATTGGACATATTTCCAGAAGAGATGATAATAGGTGGACAATTGAAATTTTAAACTGGATTCCATAGTTTGTAAAAGACCCAGAAAAAGACTACATGTGAGATGGATGGATAAAATAAGAAAGTGTGCAGGAGTGATGTGGAGAAGAGAAGGTAAAGATCAGAGAAGATGGATTAAACATGGAGAGACCTTCATCCTGCATTGTATTTATAATGCTTTATTACTATGATACATGCATGTATATGTAAACTTAAATGCAAGTAACTATTTTCTATTATCCATTAAGAAATAATATATTATTAAAAAATAAAAATGTCTTATTAAGTTTTGATATATGTGTATGATAATCGTATGTAATATTGGTATATATGAAAAGTAATGACCATCATTATCATCCTAAATGTCCTAGTTAACATTATCAATGAGCAAAATGTAAAATCAGTATTTGAATCCATTATAAATAATATATTTTATAAATATAGTAACAGCAATATCAATTATCAAGAAGTACCAGTCATCTTTTGTGATGCAAAATATAGAAATCTTAAAGTAATTACAGTAATAATCATAAACAATAATGGTACTCATGGTATTACTGCTTATAATCAGCAATACTTAGAGACATTAACAATTATGAGTATACTAACAATTAACTAATCATTAAATCTATAATTTAAATTGAACTGACTTTAATAGTTATTTAGTTACATCCTATGCACCATCCTAATAGTCTAAAGAGAACTGTATGGTTGTCCAAAACCATGTCACCTATTTATATATTTGTATTAAATTAAAAATAGAAATGAGATAATATCTATGTAAACAGAGATAACTTTTAACCTTGGACGTTTCCAAGAATGTATGACAATACCTGAGGCTAAATAATTTTTTCGTTAACCTGTAATAGTTTTTTTAATAGTTTTTGTTTAAGTTATATATATATAAAATAAAATATAATTATTATATCTTAATTTGCATTTAATGTTACTTTTAACAATATCTTGTTTTTTAAAATCTGGAGATTCTTCTGTCATTCGAAAAATGCATTGATTAATTCTTTTTAGCTTGTTGTATTTTCTAATAATAATTTTAAAGAAGACAATTTTAAGTAATTTTTCCTCTGGAGGCAAATTAGACATTTACTTTTATCTTTTCCAAAATAATTTTAGTAAGTAGAATAATTTATTTATTTCAAAGTTATTTAAAACAAATCATAGTAGTAAAGAAAAGTAGATTTTATTTTTGCTTAAAAAGTTAATATTTAAATATGTATATCAATCTATTTCATTTACCAATCAATTTATTCGTTTTGTGGTTCATACCTTTATTCACAATATAACAGACAGCATGCATGGATAATATATGTGATATAATATCAATTGTAAAAAAAATGTTTTGGGTTTAATTCTAATAGTAATTATATTAACCTGGTGAGCATTGGAATATGATGCAATGACAATAATAATATGGGATGTAGAAAAGTTTATTATTAATTCTAGTATAAAAATTTATTAACTGACATTATTAATTTTAAAAATGAATGTGTAAAATAATAAACTTTATAATCTTGATTAAATTATTTTTTTTCTTTATTATGTATATTTTCGTTACTGCATTCACAATACATATAAATGTTTAATGTCTGAAGTATGTTAGTTATCTCTTTGCATAATATTGTGTTGGAAAGTGTAAACGTATGTTTCAATTGCAGTATAAAAGATTGTTATCTAAATTGTTTAGTTTATGTTAGAGTGAAAGAATGTTTTTGATATTTTAAGACATAAGTGTTGTTAAAACAGGCAAAACTGTGTTTTAACATAAGTGTTGTATATTATATGAGTGATAAATTATAAAATATTTATTTTTATTTCTTATTACCATTGTGTAATAAGATTTTTATTTATGGGATACTAGATGAAATTGACAAAGAGGTTATGTGGAATACTACTGTAGTTTCTCTGATATCAATTTAAAAAATTTATAAATATGACTAACTAGTTTAAATGCTCATTCTTACTTTTGTAGTTTGGCTTTAATAAAAGTGAACCTAAGTTCCTTCATAATATTTGTTATTTTTATTTTTAAAAGGATATGATTATTAAATTAATATAATAATCTATGAAAACAATAGTGCCCATTCATTAACTGGACAGATTTATTGAGAAGTTGTGAAAAGTGACAATTTGTTGAAAGAATAAAATTAATTCATATCATTTAGAAAAGCTATCATAATATTTCTTTGTTGTTTAAAATGAATATTACCTATTTTTCAATGATAAAATCTAAATGCTAGCAATAGAAAATATACACAAAAATTATGTTTATATGCCATACAATTTTATGAGATCAATGAATTATTTACACAAAAGATATAATGTTGCTCAATTTCCATCACATTATCATGAATGAAATTAGTGTCTATTCATTTATAATGTTTTACAAATGGTATACCTGTTAAAGGAATATATATATATATATATTGTGCCCTTTTATATGGGTCTTCATAAGTTGTTGTGTTAGTTTTATTAAAAAAATTTAAATTCAAGATATATTTCAGTTGTGTGATGTTGATTTTTATTAATAATCTTCCAAAAGTTTAATTAAGTTCAACTATGAATATTTGATGAAAGAAATTGTGCTACTATTTGAGGAAGATGGTTCAGTGGGGGGGAAATGATAATATTATATGGTTGGGAAAACTGGCCATAATCAATAGTGCATTAATAGGTTTTGTAAATAGATGTTTAAAGCTAAAGTTTAAAAAATGACAACTTAAAGTTAAATAAATGATAAGTTTATTGATGATAAAAATTAAAATTTAGTAAGTGAATGTAGGGTATTTTTTGTTATTAATAGTATATGATAGAACAGTGGTGCCCAACCTTTAACTTGATGCAAGCCAGTTGAGAATTTAAAAAGGGATTCATTATATTACTTTTTCTATTACATTTATAAACAGGTCTTGGGTACTAAACCTGCAAGTGGGAGATAGGTGGGGAGGGGGATGGCCTAATCACATTGGTATCAATCCGGTTTCTAATGTGGCAAAATAACGTGTACACGATCTTTCTCGATGAAAACATCAATTATACAGCAAAATATATATGTGTCACGAATCTATCTCGATAAAAACAATTATTTACAGCACTAAACATCAATATATATATACAGCAAAATATATACGTGTACACGGATAAAAACAACTGTTTACAGCACTAAACATCGATATATACAGCAAAATATATATGTGTACATGGATCTATCTTGATAAAAACTATTTCCAGCACTAAACACAATATATATATAGCACCAAACCAAACGTCTACAAGGATCTTTCTCGATAAAAACAACAATATAATAAGAGCACTAAACAAATATATATATATATAGACCAAACCAAACGTGTACACAAAAAAAAAATGGTATATTATTTAAAAAAAAAAAAATAAAATTTTTTTAAAAATTTATATTTAAAAAATATTTTTAATTTTTTTTTTAAAAATTTTTGGGGAAGATGAATATTTGATTTTATAATATCGAATTATTATTTTAAAAATTGTTATAGTATATTATTTATTTAAAAAAAATATTTTATTTTACAAAAATTGGATTGTTAGTTTATTTTTAGCTAACTATAAGCGTTTCTATCGGTGTTGTAAGTCATGTGACAGATATACATTTGTACACAAATGCTTGTGAGTTTTTTAGTGAAGTTACAAAGCTATCTTAAAAAAATCTATTATAAAATTTAAAATATTATATTGAACTATTACGAGATAAAAATAAAAAATTAACTAGTATGAAATATTAAATCTTGTTTTTTTTATACTGTTTAAAAAAAATGAATATAATGAATAAAAGTAGTTTTAGTTTGCTTAGGAAAAATAGATTTATAAAAGCTAAAAGTGAGATAAAATAAAAGATATATTTTTAAAAAAAGATTTCATGGATTTAAATAAAAGATAAAAGTTAATTTAAGAATTAAATAATGTAATAAATAATAAATATTAAATGAGTCATTATTTATTTTAGTTTAGATTTTGTATTGGTAACCAGATATGTAGATAAGTTAGCAAGATGATTGTTTAAATTTACCAATCATGTGGGTGATATGTTTTAGTATAAAAGCTAGGGTTTAGTTGTTTAAGCATGCTTGTGCTTGTGTTATTCTGTTGTTGAGTCAAGTGTGTTATTAAATATAGCCAAGTAAAATATTATAAACACTCTCATAATAATTATTAGTTTACAAAGAGAGTAGTTCAAATAATTTTAAGAAATTTTACCATTAGAGATGCAGTGCTAGTTATTCATAATCCCCTATCGATCGATTCTATCAAAGCTTAATTTTACTATCAAGTAGTCATGGAAATATCACATAATGATATAATGTGTTGGAAACTTTGTATAAAAAATATAGTGGACACTGTGTTGATTAGAAGAATTAGTAGATGGATAAAGTTAATATATTGGACATTACGTGGCAGGACAATATATTTTTTTTATAAGACCGATAAAATAATATGGTAAAAGAAGTGAATTTAAAAGTTTATTATATATATATTTTTTTAATAAATAAATATTTTGAAGAAAGATGTAAATAATACTTCTTTATGAAGAAAGTATTTCAAATTATATATATTTTAATATATCTTTTGGTAAAGATATGGAAACTACTAATAATTGCCAAAATACTTGCCTTGTTTAGTCTTTGTTATTTAAAAGACCAGATGTCAATAATTTTAAAAGGCTGATAAATCAGAAATTTAATTGGTAAATAAATACCTGTAGATAAAAAATGTTATGATATTAAATTCTGGATGCTGGTCATACAGAAGAATTTTAAGATTGATTTTGCTTAAATATTTTTTTAAAAATGCACAAATAAGTGTACGTGGATGTCCAAATCAATTTATAATACTTAGATGAAAGCATTACAAACTATAATAACTTTTAGAGAATTTTTTTTAAAAAATAGATCCGGATCCTTAAAACTGATTTAATTATTTATTTTTGTTTCTTTATGGTGGAACTTGTTTTATTTTATTTATTTATTTTTTTTTTAAAAAAAAAAAACATCTTTCATTTATTTCATGAAAAACTATTTAAACATATGATTTACAGGAAAAGCGCTGTTGGAAAATTTTCATTACCTGGAAAAAAAAGAACAGTTATGTGGTGAAAAAACGTAGTTGTAGTCTATGTAATATAATTTTATTTACTTAACTAACATAAATATTTAATTATTTATTGATTTATTAGGGATAAGAGAGGTACATTTTAAAAGTAATTACATATTAATATAACCCTTAGTTTCATAAAGTATTTTTTTTTATAATTTTAAAACACTTAATGTTTTAAGAATGATTGTCAAGTATGAATGTGATATTATTTGTTAATTTATAATCCGAGAAGACATCGTTTAGCTGATTTATAAGTTGAAATATCGCTTATGGTAATAATTGTATAATATTAATAATTTAATGTATTTTACTTTGTTTTCTTATAGATGAACCAAATATTATTTGAGTGTTGGGTGAATGTATGAATATTTGAAGAATATATATGCATAATATTATTAATAATAGTTTTATTTTAAAATATGCATACTTTATTTTTATAACATAAATTTATTACAACATGAGGAAAGTAATTATATGATTCTTACATGAATCAACTTTAATGTTTCTGTTACAATGTTAGTATATTGATTTATTATATTAGTACGAGTCATTTTTATTTATTTTTCAAGTTAGCAAGAAATAAAGTAATAATATTTTTTTTATTAGACAATTTAAATTAATTTTATATGCAAATTCATATGTGTGTTTAACATTTATCATAAATAGATGACAAGATATAGGAGTGAATTTGGATAGCCATTTTTTTTAAAAAAAAAAAGAATTACGAATTGATACTAGAGTCAAATGAGATTAGAATGATATTTAAAGATGGGATTTTATTAAGATGGAATAGGAATAAAATATGATGTAGTAATTATGTGATTATGATCAGTTTAAGTAAAGTTGAGAAGAATGGTAGTTAAAACGAAAAAAAAAAAATCATAGATTTTTTTTTTATTTTAATCTAATAATTGTAGGAAGATGGGTAATTTATAAATAAAAATTTTTGTCTCTACAAAATTGTTTGATAACTCAAAATATTATTTCAAGAAAAGAACCTACATGTATTGCATATTTTAGTAAGACATATATTATTGTGGAATTACATCAGAATGAAATAAATGATTATGTAATTGATAAATGTCACATAATATTATGAAGTTATATCAACCTATACATTAGTTGATATTAAATTAATACTAATTATGATGGTAATATATAATAATTACATTATAATGGAAATATCTATAATACTTAGCTGGGATGAACATTTTAAGTATTAAATTTAAATCTTATTTTACATGTGCTACATAAATGATATTTTACATAAAAGCCTTCTATTGTACTATTTGATTATAAATGATATATAATAAAATATAAGTTCGTAAATACTATTAAATGTTGATGTTAAAGAATTTAAAAAAAATATAGGATGCTTTGGATAATGGAAATAGTAATGATGTATGAATTTTATATTATTTTTTGATTTTGATTTTTTTTTATTGATTTCCACTTGGAATGTACATATTGTATATAAGATGTTTATTAAAGTTTAAGGTAAATAAATTTGTTTAAATTGTTTTAAATGTGTGTCGACTTCATTATCTTGCACCACAGCATACGACAACAGATAATTTGAATAAAACATAATATTTACAAAGTATTAATTAAATCATTTTTTTTTAAAAGTACACTATTTTCTTAATATGATTTTATAGAAATTCCTTGACATTAGCATATTATTGTTATGATGGTTATAAAATAATTATAATACACTACATAAGAGTATAATATTATTTATTGCCACATATTATTAAATTATAAGATTTTATCATATTCTTAATTAAGATACTATATGAAGATGAAAAACATGTAGATTATTTACTTATTTCTTAATGATTAGTAGCATAATAAAAATAGATAAAGTTAACTTATACACTGATTGTTATTATTAGTTATTTATTATTATTGTAAGTTAGGTGTAGTTAGATTTAATATTAAATCCATTATCATGCCTATCTGCAGGAATTATAATTACTTTAAGTTAATTAAAAGAACCTGAGATTATTTTAGTTATATTCCTTTGATAAAAGATTAAAATCTATTTATTACTATTATTTTAGTTAGTTAATTTTTATAAAAGACATAGGAGTGCTATAGATGTATTAGTTGAGGTAATAAGGAGGTAATAGTATTCTTATGCCATTGAGGTAGTGTCTTGTGGGACATGGGCTCAATATAAATTCATATTACCACTTGTAACTTCACTTCTTAGTCTCATGATTTAATAAATACTTATTTAGTTAGTGCATGATATCGAACCATATTAATTTTTCTGTTAGTTAGAATAAATCTGATAAGATATAGTATTGTAAAATATTTTAATAAAAATTATACCCATTTTTTAGCCGAGCAGGATTATTTATTTAGCTAGTCATATTTTAGATTATGCTATATATTCTGGAAGTGAGGGCACAATCGGTAGTAAGGATTTTGGCACCCCATGTTGGGCACCAAAATCCTTACTACCGATTGTGCCCACACTTCCAGAAATATATAGCATAATCTAAAATATGACTAGCTAAATAAATAATCCTGTTTGGCTAAAAAATGGGTATAATTATTATTAAAATATTTTACAATACTATATCTTATCAGATTTATTCTAACTAACAGAAAAATTAATATGGTTCCATATCATGTACTAAGTAAATAAGTATTTATTAAATTTTTACCATTTGTAACTTCACTTCATAGTCTCATGATTTAATAAATACTTATTTACTTAGTGCATGATATTGAACCATATTAATTTTTCTGTTAGTTAGAATAAATCTGATAATATATAGTATTGTAAAATATTTTAATAATAATTATACCCATTTTTTAGCTGAGCAGAATTATTTATTTAGCTAGGCATATTTTAGATTATACTATAAATTTCTGGAAGTGAGAGTACAATATATATATATATATATATATATATATATATATATATATATATATATATATATATATATATATATATATATATATATATATTGAGCCCGTTTGATTTCCGATTCAATGGTTTTATTACTAAAATTAAAAAGGGAAAACAACTGCATTTCCATTAAATGTTAATACTCAATATTTTTATTATTATTTAAAACACATACACATTTATATTTTAAAATAGATTATATAATGTTTATAAAATTGATTTTAAAATAGGTTACTTTCACTATTTTGTTTATAAAATTGATTGTAAAATAGTTTACTTTCACCATTTGTTTTAATCAATTTGATTAAAAATAGGCAAGCTTGCTAATTATATATTTCTATTGCTTTTATTGTAATTATTTTTAAAGCTAATTCTAAAAAGTGAAGATTTAGTTTTGTATTTTTCGTTTTTGTTTCAGTTATCCCTGGTTGGAAGTCTTAAATTGGATTGAGTGGGAAATTAATATTTGCCCTTATCTCGAATATAGAATGGACACTAATGAAAGTTTTGCACGGGAAATGTAGCAAAGCAAGGATAGCCCACCAATTTTAGGAGAGAGAAGAGATTCATTATTAGATACACACTTGGATTATAGCCTGCAAAAAGATACCATTGTGAGTAGCTGTTTGGACATTTAATTCCTACTAAAAAATAATTATTGACAAACTTTGTTGCTGTGCAAGATGTCAAAATCCACTGCTGTGAGTTTTGCCATCATTAGAATGTCTGGCTAATTTAAACAAAGAATGGACCCACGCCTACCAGCTCTTCTTCAGTCATGCCATGAACCTCTAAAATAAACACTGACTCTACCTTGCCATTGTCAAAAGACCTGAAAGATGAACTATTAGCAAAAGTGTGCACTCATCACTAACTCACTAGAACTCTGTTTTACCGTAAGCTAAACTTTTTCCTATTCTAGCCAGGGTCAATAAATTGCGTTTAATTAAATCTCCACTCAATCTAATAATAAATGTTTTAAAATGGTATTAATTAATTTTAATTATTTATTATCTGTATGTATTTTTTTTTAGTATTAAAAGTGTGTCTTGGAATCTTAGTTTTAAGATTCCCAGTTTGTTTGCAATTTTTGTTTATCAGAGGGTGCATTAGGAGATTGTATTTCATATGTTTAATATATACCTGATTATTTCGTTAACTATTACAAAACACATTGGCAGTTTTCGTAGTCTTTATTTATTTACCTGCCCTTAGTTGTAAAATAAAGAATCTTTAAGCATGTTTCGTTTGCACTTTTTGTGCAAACAACAAAATCTTTTTGCTGGCTATTTGTCAAGTTATTTCTTTGGGTTGTCTGAAAGTAGTCATTTCTTTCTGGATTATGTAAGATCATAATCAAATATCTTTTGCTGTCTTGTAAGTGAGATCCACCACATTTACTTTGAATGTAGTATTACACGCAGCAGTCCTGTGGTGTTTTAATGACAGTAATTAGAATATTACTGCTTGGATGTCCGCGCTGGTTACATTGATTTCCGGTGGGACAGTAACTGTTTTATTATCCGTGATTCAGGAAACTAGGGTTGTTGTTTGTTTTTTTAATTTTACAACTGGCCAGCAAGAAGATATTATCCTAACCATTTCTTATATTTTAAGTGAGAGAGTTTTATTGCCAAAATGTTTAATGCCTTCATGTTTGTCGTACTTTTGTGTCCTCTCTGGTAAATATACATATGTTAACATAAGTCACTTTTATATTCGTGGCTAGATGTCTTTACTATATTGTCTAACTTATAAAATTAATAAATTGTTTAAATTTATTTGGTTGATGTTTGTCTTTGTGCTTTGATTTCTCAGCTTTCTAAATAATATTTAATATATCTTGTTCCTCTCTGAGTGTAGTTCGGTGCCTTTTGATTCGCATATCCTGTCCACCCTAAAATAAATGTCTAGTTCCTATTTTTGGACTAGTAGCGCACCCGGTGTCAGTATATGCGAATCTCAAAGATCTTTCTCCCATTACAATATATATATATATATATATATATATATATATATATAATGGATATAAACTAGTGTCAGTACACTAGAATGTTATTTTAATGAAATATCTGCTGGATGAGAGAATAATTTGAATAATTAGAAAAGATTTGAATAAACAAAAGGTGCTTCAAATCTAATATTTTTCATTATCTTTCTATTTTTCTGGAATAAAAAAAATAACATCTCATTGTGGTTCAAAAATTAGATATCCAAACTATGATACTACATTGCAAATGTCACATTTGAGAACAATGAATCAGGTTCTTTGCTAATATATTATTATTATTATTATTATTATTATTATTATTATTATTATTATTATTATTATTATTATTATTATTATTATTATTATTATTATTATTATTATTATTATTATTATTATTATTATTATTATTATTATTATTATTATTATTATTATTATTATTATTATTATTATTATTATTATTACTACTACTACTATTATCATCATCATCTTAATCATTATCATCACCACCAACACCACCATCATCATCATCATCATCATTATTATCATTATTATTATTATTATTATTATTATTATTATTATTATTATTATTATTATTATTATTATCATTATTATTATTATTATTGTTGTTGTTGTTGTTGTTATTATTATTATTATTATTATTATTATTATTGTTGTTATTATTATTATTATTATTATTATTATTAATATTATTATTATTATTATTATGTTCAGTAATAACCTTTATTTGTCTTAGAGAGTTACAAGAGTTTTTATATAGCTTGGATTGCTGTGGTTACATGGGCAATCCATAGATGTAAAAATTGATTTATTAATTTGCATAGAATTACAAGGTTTTTTCATGCTTTGGATTAATTACAAAAGTTTTACAGGGCATGGATAATCTGTTGTTATAGGTTTACATTAGTAAAAGTTGGTTTATTGATTTATACAAGATTACATAAATTTTACATGCTCAGGACTGCTGTATCTACAGAAACAAACCAGTTTTACTATTAGTTGTGGTTGAGTTGCTTTGGTATCATAAGTGAGGGAATAGCAATTTTATGGTAGTGTAGCAATTGTCTGTTAGGTCCATCCTGGTATGAGATCAATGTCTGTTACTTTTGATTTTTTTAGGGTAAATGATTTTTTGGGGTAACCAGGTTTCCTCTTGGTTTGATTGACAATGTGGGTTGAGGAGGGTCTAAGTGTGAGTGGGAGGTATGGCAGGATTACCATATTTGATTTCTGGTGCATTTGAATAGAAGAATGTTTTATAGTGGTGGAATTGTTATATTAAATTTGGTTATAATTATTAAGTTAAAGTTTTTGGTAGGTTGGTCAGTCTCTGGATCTTGCTGTGTGTGAGAGCTGGAAGATGAGTAAGGCTTTTGATGAGGTTTAAGTATGCTATACCTGACTAGAATGTACTGGTTTCTAGAAGAGACTGGTGGTTCAGCTGTTAGAATTGGTTGCATTTTTTTGAGTTGGAGCTTGTGGTAACTTGGTCAAATTCTGAGTCTGACTGTGTTAGAGACAAAGATTGGGTGAGGTTTTTGATGTGATTTAAGTGTGAAATTTATGGGTCAAGAATTCAGACATAGAGAAACAAGGTAAAATCTGGGCAGGTAGTTAGGCTCAGCATTGTTATTGGGAATGACTTGTTTTTTAAATTATCTAAAAATTTGATGTTAGTTGAAAATTTGAATGAAAAATTTAACATAAAATTGGAAATCAGTTATTAACTAATTGGAAACTGAATATGTACATAAAGTTTTTTTTTCTGCTAGCCTAAGGTTTTTACTACTTTAAAAACATAAACAGACAGAGGCTGTTAATTTGGTTGTGTGGCAAGTGAACTAATTGCTGGGAACTTGAAATTCTATTTCATTACTAAACAAAAATCAGAATTTATTACAATAATAATAAAAATAAGTGTAAGCTTGACTGACTTTAGGAATTTGAAACTTTGTGCTGGTATTATTGGTGGCAGACATTGGTCATTTGATGGATTTTTTTTTAATTATTGTTAGGTAACTTGATTTTAATTGGAAGTTTGAATAAAAAAATCTAACACAAAGTTGGAAGTAATCAACTGATTAAAGATATATTATTATTTTGTATTAGACTAAGGTTTAAATTATTTCAAGTATAAAAAACAGAGCTTGTTAACTTGTTTGAAAGCAAATGAATTGCTTACTGAGAAAATTTGTAATTGATTTTTTTTTTGAACAACGATTGGAATTTGCTGCAATATAATAATCGAACCTAAGGATTCAATCACTCTTGAATTCATGGTGTTTATCAAATTTCATGTGAAAATTCTAAAGTGTCTTTTATAGGTATGAATAATCCTCACATCACTGTTAGGATAGATGAGCATGCTACTGCAGTTAAACAACATCTCATCAGCAGCAGCACTCTCACTCCATACTATAAATTCAGGTCATAACATTGATTTTTTTAGTGCTAGGCTCATATTCAGATGTGATAATCTCTACCAGTGCAAATCAGAGAAGCGATTGAGAAACTTAAAAGGCCAGATTATATCAATAAGCAAGATGATACATGCAAACGGCTTCCTATTTGGAAAGATTAAAAAAAAACATTTTTAATTTAACATTTTTGCCATTGGTGGAACTTTAATGTTTTTTTTTTTTTCAAATCAGTGATTGTAGCACCTCTACAACCATCTTTCTACTTTTTATCACCTAGTAGATGACTTGTATGATCAAGTTGAAATGTCAGTATATAAATTTTTAAATTTTTAACATGGATGAACCTGCAAAATATTTCTTATATATATATATATATATATATATATATATATATATATATATATATATATATATATATATATATATATATATATATATATATATATATATATATATATATATATATATAGAGAGAGAGAGAGAGAGAGAGAGAGAGAGAGATATCTCAAAAATAAGCACTTAACAAGTTTTGCAGAATATCCCCAATCCCACATGGATTTCTGCCACTGGCTTCCTCAGTGAGGTGCTAGAATATTCAATCATTATCCTAGGACCTGACTGAGTAATTTAGTAGCAGAAACTGGTCTGGGATTAAGGATATTCTGCAAATCATGTTAAGAGCTTATGTGTGAACTCTATATATAACATTTGTAATACAATCTTGTTAAATTAGGTCATGTGACATGTGACTTGATTTCTTTGTAATATACACACATATATGTAGTGTACATATGGGATATGTCTTATTCAATGAAGGATTTCTTATGTTTGATAGCCTCTACATGATATGTAGACACATATGCTAGAAAATGACCTTGTTATACCTACCCTAAACCTAGTAGTACACATGTAATAAACTTGAACTTATAATCTCCCTCAACATAATGAATAACCTAATCTCAGAGTTTAGTAGTACAAGAATTCAAAAAACATAAATATCTGCCAACATATAAACCAGAAGCAAAAGGATAATTTTATTGAATCTACTTTACATCTACTAATTTAGAGATAATGCATTAGTATTTTAAAATTGCTAATAGGCAATAATGTAATAATTTATTTTTAGGCAACAATGGTACATTTTAATACTCTCAAGAATAAATTGATCAAATTCTATTGTTAGATATAGCATAATGACTCCATTTTAATAAGTGATAACAAAATTAAATTAAAAAAATATTCACAACACCATTTAAGCAAATTAAGTGATTATATCTTTTATTTACCATTTGGAAATTTACTTTAATTCAAATAGCAATTTTTCTTACTTGGTTTCACTGAATTTATTAACAATATCTATAAATGATGATTATATTCACATGAAAATGATCTATATTTTGAGGTAGGCAAAATATCATGGGGACTTACAATACAGTAATGTGTTATTCCCATTAAATGATTGATAATCATAGATATGTTTTGAAGTTAAAATGAGATCAGCTTCCTAATGTAAATGTTATAGGTATTGCTCCTCTTTGTAAAAATATAAACTACACTCCTCATTAAATATGAACATAAAACTTCTGGATTATATTTTTCTTCAGAGACTCAAGAGTGAATCTCTAAATTGCCCATTTACAAGACTCTACACTGCAATATAAGAGACCATACATGAAAAATTACTCAGCTGCATCATGTTTACTTTTGAGATTTTATTAAAGAGATGCCACCAAATTATAATAACTTTTAGAATGAACTCATCTGAGTAAGCGGGAAATACTACTCAATCATATCTATAACTATGCATGTATAGTATATATATATATATATATATATATATATATATATACTATATATATATATATATATATATATATATATATATATATATATATATACACACACCCAGGTTTCATTTTATGCAGATTTATTTAATGCAATTTTGAAGTTATGCGATTCATGTTTCTTTTTAATATCTTTGTATGCGGTTTTCTTTTATGTGATAAAAATTATTACTTTACTTTAAATACTATAAATTATTAATATTGCTTTAAATATTATAAATTTTGTGCACTCACGTCATATTTAAAGTAATAGCACAACATTGGACTTCGACTTCCATCTAATAATTTCAATATTTTCAGCACTTTATAATAGTACTGTAATATATTTATGCAATAAATAAGTTCAGAATTCACTTAAAATCAGGATTTCCCTATTTTATATACATACATTAAATTTTCCAAGATTATAATGTATATATGTTCAAACATTATAAATGCCTACTCTATGTATGTTGTTGTTTTTGCATTTTAAATCATGTTTTATTTTTGTTTTTTTAAAAAAGAGTATGTAATCAATTAATCATTTAGTGTCCACAAGTAATAAATTTTACAAGATTATAATGTAAATCTGTTTAAACATTATACATAAAAATATTATACATAAAAATATTATGTATGTTGTTTTTGAATTTTAATCACATTCTATTTTTTACTTTTTATAAAAAGAGTATGTAATCAATTAATCATTTAGTATCTGCATGTTTATTTTTAAAAGGTGAGTCACAATGGTGTGGTGGGTACAATTAAATTTGACAATTAAAATCTGATTTTTAATTGTAATTAACAATTTAAAAATTACGTAACATGACCTGAAATTAATGTGATGTGAAGCGATGAAATTTGATTTTTAAATGGAATTGAAAATTAAAAAAATAAAGAGAAAAATAAGGATTTAATTTTTAATTGTTAGTTTTAATTAAATTTTGCCCAACAGTGGTGAGTTGGTGTCTTTTTATTTGAGTTGGTGTCTTTTTATTATCATAAGTCTAAGTTCTTGTTTTTATTTTAAACTTTTAGTTTACCCTAATGGAGAGGAAAAAACACCCAAAATAATAAATTTCTTTGGAAACAAAAATATCAATTTTAGATTGCTTAGTGAAATGAGAAGGATCAACAGCAATTGGAAAATGTTTTAGTTGTATTTCCTCTTGACTTCATTTAAGGAGAAGCTACAGTACTTCACATCACATCACATCATAGTGAATCTGATGTCTCAAATAGCAATAATAATTAAAATATTATACATGTATGAAAAAAAAAAGTAAATTACGCATAAAAATGTATTGTTTTGAATAAAATTAAATACTGTAGTTAATAAAAAAGAGAAAAATTTGTCTTGTATCATTTTTTTTTAAATGTAAATTTTTTTATTAGTCATATTTTCTTTTCTTATTTTTTTATGTGAATTTTAAAGTAATTGTACATTGTTGCTTTGCTTTTATTTGATTTTTAGCAAATTTTCAGTATGTATCTCCCATTTTTCAAGACAAGGTAAGTCTATTTTTGTGCGATTTCTTTTATGTGTGTTTTCTGAGGAACCTATCTACCACATAAAATGAGACCCAGGTGTACTGCTAGTACTAGAAATTACTCTATCAAACATATCTTATGATTGAGTTATAAACAAAAACTTTTTAATTAAATTTTATCACCCATAATTATAAATTATTATATGCATATAGATGATCTTTGCAAAAATACACATAATATATTAAATATTCAATAAGTAATAAATATACCATGTGTGTAATAAAGGGATAAACTGCACAAAATATTAATAAGTAACTATTATTATAATATTTGTGTTTTTGTTGTTGTTTTGCTTTTTTTAAAAAAAAAAGATTTTAAAAGTGAAAATAAATTATCACTTTTTTTCAACATGTTTGTTATTAAGGGAAAATTGTGAATATTTTTGTTATTTTAATAAGCACATTTTGTTTTGTCAATTCCAGAAAATATGGCGATATAAGCTTGTGGTTAAGACCTGCAGAGGTCCTTAATATCGCATTTTTACACCCATATTCTTAAGATTAACACCTTGGTAAATATTACTTAGTATCCATGTGTGTTTAAATAAATTTATAATTAAACTTACATTTGGAAATTGTTGCGTTTTTTCGTTTCCTTTACTTGTTGTCTTTGTATGATTTCAATACTAATATTTTTGTCAAAATTTAACCAAATACCCTTTTATTTATACATTAATGTGTTATAATCATTTGTTAATTATTAACATACTTTTACTTGTTGTACTGGTTATATCATAAATTCTGTATTTCTTATTCTTGGTTAAGAAAGATGGCAATAGTGCTGATGACATACAGAGGAGGTAGTGGGACTATATGAATGATTTTAAAAATATTAACGATCATAATTTTTTTTTTTACAAAGGCAAAATTACAGTTTATTTTAAAAAAAAGAATTTGTTAATTACTTAATAAATCTTTTTTTTTTGGTTTATATGTCATAAACTGTCATATTTATATGTAGAACTTATATATATATATATATATATATATATATATATAAGTTCTACATATAAATATATATATATATATATATATATATATGCAAATAAAAATGATTAGAATTCCTCTTGGTTGATCGATAGTTATGCAAACAATATAATTAGAGTTAAATGCTGCTTGGAAATCTAATAGCAACCATGGGTTACAAAGGATGAGCTCACACAACTTTCTATATGAACGATTATTATTGACAAGTGAAAAGAAAAAAGACTAACAAATTTACTCTTATAACAATTTTTCTCCCTTTTTATTTCTGAAGAAATTACCAAATATTATTTGGACCTGGTATTAACAATGAATGATAGTGTAGAAAATAGACTTGTATATGAAAACTTATAGGATATATTAAAGCTGTTATCTCAATTATTCATTAATTATTTTGTTTAGATATGAACATCTTTATATTTTAGTATAAGATTGTATTTTTGAGCAATGTTTGATTAGTTGCATATACTAAAATTTAGTTTTCTAAGGATTTATTATTGGTTTCATTTGATTTTAAGTGAAATCTATCTTAAGCATGTAGCGTTGTTTTGGGACAATAGTATTTTATTTATTTGCATTACTTTAATCTATTTTAAGTAAGAATCGTATTTAGAGTATTTGGAAGTGATGATCTTGTTTCTTTCCTGTTTATTCTAAATTCTATCTGAACTCATGATAATATAATGAAAATTATCATCAATCGTTTGTTTTGATGTGTGACTAGATAAATTATTATTTTAAATACTGAATATTTTTATTGATTGGTATTCATTTAGCTTAGTTTATTATTTTCATTTTATTATGAATGATACTATTATTCACAGAGCATTATAAAATTAATATGATTTTACTTTGATTCACATTTTATTTAGTGATAAATGACATCCAACTTCAGATCTCATTTTCATTCTATTATTTAGGGTGGTAAATGACTGGACTTTATTGTACTCAGGTTATATTAAAGTTATTATTCCTCATTGCATATTTTCGATCTGTTACATATGTCACCTAAAGCATTGGAGGTATAACAAAGCTTAGCACCCACACCCATTTATTCTATTACAAATACTACAGTTTGCAGGACATAATTAAAAAGGAGTATTCTATCATGATTTTATCATATCTAATTTATTACAAGTGGTTCCTAAGTCTGTGGTGTATTAAAAGAAGAGTATATCTTCATTTTTATCCTGTTATAAATGATGCTCTAATTTTAATGACTATAATAAAGGTCAGTTCATCAGCATCTTTTCAAGTCAGTTATTAAATACTTTCCAAACATGTAGGATAACTTTTTATTCTGGAACTTCAGCTATTTAGCTATTACATTTTTATTACATTTATTTTAAATTTTGATATTTATTCTTTTACAAGTATATGGTAGCACACATATGTATTTACTCTTCTTTTGAAGATTTGTGTTTTCAAAATTATAATTTAAAATCTGTTTTAAGTTACTTTTATAAAAACTTTAAAAAACTAACATTTTGTTTTACCTTTTGTAAGGTTTTTTTTTTTTACTTAAAAGAAAATTGATTGCATTCTTGTTGCTTACATATAATCTATTTTAATTTATCTTGAAGAGCAGAGATCTAATTTTGAATTATTATTTTTTGAATAAGTTAAACCCTAGAGGAATTATTGATTAAGATTGAGTGTGAGATAAAGATTTTCCATGTGCTAAAATGTTTAATTAAAAAAAAGAAAGATTACATGTGAGATATAAGTGACATATAAATAACCCAGCAGTTTTGAATCTATTATTCTTCTTTGGCTGTTTATTTGTCTGGTTAGCTTGACCTAGATTCTTGTGCTTAAGAAAAGTGACTAGACAGCATATTTTTGTTGAGCTAACTTGAAATATCGAGTTATTACTAAATTTCAATACGTTGTTGTTCTCTTCCTGGACTCTCTCTCTACCAGAATAATGTACTTTGAATTAATTGTGTTTGCCTTCCACATGACAGAGTTCTATTCCATGTGTTTTCAAACTCCTAGAATGCCATGCTAAGCCAGCCTGAGGATGAATCCTGAGCTCTGAGCTATTCCTTCTAATATTGCATTAAAATCTTAAAAAGAACTGTATTACAAGAATGTCTTTATACTTGCCGCTATTTAAAGAGAAAGTCACTTGAATACTTCACTCAATAAAATCTACACATCAGTGTGTTTTCACCAGACTTATCTGTACCATAAGATAATTTATTTCATATTCTTATCAGGGCCTAAATCTCTAATTAAAATCTTTGCTTAATCTAAAGTAAATCTGTAAGCTAAGTATTCATATCTTATAATTATTATATGTTTTCTTAATGTTTTCTTTTATTAGCGATATGTACAATATATTTTTAGACTGAATATTAAATAATTGTAATTTTGAATTGTGTTTTGTTATATATCAGGGCATGTACAGATAGTTTTTTTTTTTAAAAATATATTTAGTTTTATAGTTGTATGTTTTATGTTCAGAATAACTGCTTGGGCAGTTGTAAATAATTTTCTTATTACTTACCTGTCTGCTTTTGAGATACCTTAATTAATTATAACAGCTTAGTTTATGGCCAATCATTTGGTAGGTGATTCGTAAGTGGAATATTTATGTTTTCCTTAAATGAGAGATTTTGTTTTCTCACACTTTATAATTATTTGTGGCAGAGTATTTCCAAATATGTCTGCTTTCCTTAGACCAAAGATTTTGTTTTCTCCTATGTTAAAATACATGCTTCATTATATTATCTTATTATATTTGTCCTTCTTGTATTGAAATCAATCTTGGCAATCTTAAACATAGTTTTCCATGGGCTGTTCTGTAGACAAATGACATCTCTAGTTTAAATATACTAGAGAATGTTCAACTGCACTGTTTCATTGTATTTCTTGCAAGACTATTAAATTTTGAAAATTTTATGGGAATCTTCAGCTGAAGGAAATTTATTACCTCTTTTTAAGCAAATTAGCTTTGCTGCTGGAGAATTTGTTTTATTTTTTCTTACATTATTTTATAAAATTTCCTGTATATACACTATCTTGTATATCTCTCATTATCTGAATTTGCCAATGTAATATTAATATATAATTAAAATTTCTTTAATTATATTGGCTGACATTTGTTTCTATGTCTCTTTTCAATTGTCTGAACAATAGTTAAGATTTATTGCTATTTCCCTGGGTTTAGCTGGTGCTAATCATCATCATCATTAACTTATGATTACAGTAAAATAAATTTTCCATGTACGCGGTGACCTGGTGGCACTCTCTGTGATCAAAAAAAAATAGAATGACCATTACAATATATATATATATATATATTATATATATATATATATATATATATATATATATATATATATATATATATATATATATATATTGTAATGGGCACTCAATCTACCCTTGTTCATGGAGGGTGCCACCAGATCACTACATATCTGGTAAATATTTTACCATGAACAAAAATGGATGGTAATGAGATCCAGGGAGATAGCAAGAAATCTTAAATATTGTTCAGACAGTTGAGAAAATAAAATCACTAAGACAAATGTCAGCAAAATTAAGTTTAAATAATTTGAAAATTTTATTAAAAGTAATATAAAATTTGTAAAACTGGGATTTCGACACAATAAACATGGTTATATCAGGTCGGTACTGACAAAAAATAAAATATCAATGCTCTGGAAGACAGACTAATTTTCTAATAGTAAATTAAAAAGGAGGGTAGGATTGTCCTGCAGCTGATAATTTACCTGAGCAACTCAGGGTTTTTTATTCAAAAGTTCTAAAATGAAAAGTAAATGAAAGTTGATTGCATGAATCAATGAAACCAGCATGGGCAAGTGATCACTAGCTTATTTACTAATGATTTTATATTGTCTGCATAACTGCTGCATGGCCAATCATGTTAAAGCTTATCATAGTTTATTACAATTTCAAGAACTGAACAACATCATAAAAAAGGTAAATGAATACAACGGAGTATGAATTATAGAATGAGAGAAACTTAGATCTCTATTTTATGAAATAGAAAATATTCTAGCATAAATGATTTAAATATTGAGAAAACATTAAATCTTTAATTTAAAGAATACAGACATATAATACAGGGGAATCATCAACCAAATGACTGGCCAAAACTAAGCTGAATATAATAACTAAAAGTCACAATAGGAGACAGGAAGGTAATTAGAAAACTATGTATGTCTACTCAAGCATTTATTAAAAAAGTGGAAATAATTAGAAATATAAATAACTTTACACACTAAGTTCTCCATACATACTCTGACCACTAAATTTAAAGAACTAATAAAAGATAAATAAATATAGCAAGCAACATATGAACATTGACTTAGATTTATTAGTGTATTAATCCAAGAGTGTATATGAGTACAGCAAAAATTAAATACTTTGACAGCAAGGTACTTCTCTCACCTACAATTTAAAAAGGAATTAATAGTATCTTGCTGCTGGTGATTTATAAAAAAAAAAATCCTAGCTTTCTAATTCAGAAATTTAAAAAACAATACAACCTTGTAAAAAATTAACGAAACAGGACCGGCAAGCATTTATTGACCTGAAATATTGCATCGTTACCAAAAATGTCATTTTTCATAAGGACAGCTCATGATGTACCATGTTTAAGGCAATTCAATGTTGATTTTACAATCAAGACAAAATTAAAATGATTACAATATTACATAATCTGGAAAATATACAAAATCTCTCACTTCAGAAAAAATAGAATAACAAACATGATAAACTTCCACCCAAAAGATTTGTGTTTTGCAAGAAGCACAAATCCATTAATTTAAATTAATTATTAAACAATAAAATAGAGACAGGTGAGTAAACTGAAATTACAAAAACCTGACAAAGGATTTAGCAAGGGTTAGTAACATAACAGGAGGTATAGCATGCATATCAAATTTAATCTCACAATACACTCTCAGATAAATAAATTACAAACAAACCTGGAATGTTAAAACTAAGATTCCAGTATGCACAATAAATACAATATATCTCACACCTATCACTAAAAGAATACATGAAATATTTATGAAATAATATACATTTATACAGTGGTTTACTGTAGATTAAACACAGATTTTATTAGAGGTTAGCATTAAGCCTGCCAATGTTATAAAAAAATTACCTTAGTGTTGGATGGTTTACTGAGTATTCAGTTGGTTGGAGGTAATATTATAATGCTGAAGTCTTTAAATGATTTGTTCTGGTGGTGAGTGTGGAGGCAGACTATGACACAGTTTGAATTTAGGCTTTATGACATACTGGAAGGAACACTAAGGAGATGAGAATTTATCATAGGGTGATATAGCACAGCATACTGAAATTTTGTATACTCGTGGCATAGAATTTGACTATCGCAATATGTTCAAATCAGTGTTAGAAGCAAATATCAATCTTTATGCAAAGAAAATTAATTAATCTGTTAAATAGAATTTGCTACATTATATTCTTCTGCAAACTAGCCTAGGTCAAACTGACAAAGACAAATCACCAGTTTATAAGTAATTATTAATATCAGTCATGACTTAGTCAATCCCAATATAAATAACAACAATCTCAAAATGTTGTGATATATATATATTATAACGATCCATGATTGGAGACTTAATGTCATCTGCACTACAGGGTGCCATCTAGGCATTTGAACCTAGAAAAATTTATAAAGTAGGCAGATACGTAAGTCAAAAAAAAATTATTTTATTTTATATATATTCTGATATCCAGTTGTTAGTCCATTGTCACTAGCTCAATGGAACAGAAGACATTTATATTTTACAATAAATTCTTATCTAAGAATATTTTAAAAAAAGAATAAAATAAGCCACTGCCAGTAATTTTTCGGCGGGTTTGAACCAGGAAATTAAATATATATTGATGCGAAATAAAGGCGGTCAAAACTTTTAACAAAGCGTCTTGTTTTAGAATAACGAGAACGCTGTCTAAAGCGGAGCATACATGGTCCTGTCAGTTTATTGAAATAAATAAAAGGTTTTTTTTTGAGGAATTAATTTTTATAATCTTATTTATCAAGTTTGCTTTTTTTGTCTTTCGTTTTAAAAGAAAAGGGAGTTGGAAAAATTAGAAAATTTATAAATCATTTTTAACAAAAGGAAAATATCGTAAGGTAGAAAATTCAAGGATCAAGATATTTTGAAGGGGGGAGAAGAGTAAATTAGGAAGTTGAAAATAAGCAGGTGATGTTGGTAAGCAGTATATCCAAATTTAGAAGAGGGGAAAAGGACCGCGCCACGGCAAAAAAGAAGAAAAGAAAAAAAACCGGGTGAAGCCAGAAACATTAAAAAAGAGGTCCTTGATTAGCAAAAAGAACAGCCAGGGCAGAGAGATTGGAGGAAAATCAAGGGAGGGGGAAAGAGGAGAGAAGAAAGGCGGGAGAAAAAGGACACAAATTGAAAGTTGTTGAAGGCGAAATTAAGTTGAATTGAGCGGAAAGTATTATTAATTTTTTGCAGAGTCCGATTAAGTACTTGGCTCCTAACCTACACTTGTGTAATAGAGCGAAAGGGAACCAAAAGGCGAACCTACCGCGTCGTCCAGAAGCCAACCTCGGAGAAAAGAACCAAGGCCACACACCCATGGAAGCCAAGAACGCATGCAGAATTAATAAATATGCCAGGTCCATTACAGTATTTGCCACAGGTAGTTATTTTTAACATTTACTTACACATTAGACCAGATAAATACTTTAAAGTGGAGAACGATTTACAAAATAAGAAAAAGATTAAATGCTATGAGAAATAAAGAATAACAGTAAATATGTACAATTAATACTCAGAAAGATCTATGTAAGTTAATATTGCTCGTAATTGTGTTATCTAGACTTACTAAATTATATATCTGCATAATAATTTTATTTCAGTTTACAAATAAATATTCACTTAATTAATGTTTCTTTTATTGATCGCTTGGAATTTCAAATTTATTTAACAATGTTGAATGAGTGGGGAGTGATCTATTTTATATAATTTGAATGGGTGCATTTAATATGTTAGTTAAGCGTTAAGTATATTTATAGCATTTATAATTATTGTACCATTCTTAGGTTAAGGTTAAGTTTTGGGAGATTTATTCTGGGGGATATAGGGCGGGCTAACCATGATAAAGGCATGTCAATAGTGTGTTAAGAGTAGTGGCGATATAGTTCGGAAATAATGGCTGTGTTCATTTCTGTGCGCTGGAGCGATGCTTGGGCATGTTCTGTGATATAGTTGGGTGAGCGTGTGCACGTGCGTGGCGAGCTTGAAAAAGGTTCTCCTGGCGCCTATTACTCGGGTTCAATCAGAATCAAGGTATGAAACAAATAAAACGTACGTGTATATGTGTTTGAAACTATTTTCACAAAACATTATGTAACCCCGGACGACAGAACACAGCGGGTTCGTAAAAAAGGGAATCGTCAATAGAAAGCCAGAAGGAGAAATAGTGTCCGCAGATATATAGACGAGGCTCCGGGTTACATTATATACACAAACATTTATTGACGCACATATATATAAAATTTAACATTATTATTTTAGCATGTTTACTTTAACATTTAACATTATTTTTAACCTTTATTTTAGATTTTAATTTACATTTTATTTTTTATACTATTATAAGTTCACACAGATGGATTTATAAAAGTTTGTTTTATAAATATTGAGTATAGATCGGTTACATTGATTACACGGTTAAAACATTTCAAAATACACATAAACAATCAAAATACAAAGTCATTGATACCGTCAATTGCATAGGGAATACAAGAAACCTAATGGTATTCATCATAAGATACTGCATTAACACAAATAACTTAAAAGACATCCAAATAAATACATTTTAGATACCGTCAGGTATCATTATTTTACCGAATGTCTATATATTTTGATCAAATATGAAAACCAAAAACATAAGTAACTGATAACGAATCCATGCAATGTCCATACCCAACTTAAATTTAATGTATTTTTATTTAGAGTGTCGAGTATGAATAGACTACATAGATTTGCATTTGAAAGAAAATATTCTATCCTTAATTAACCTTAGGCCAAAAGTTCACAGTCAAACTAATGTCAATTCATCTGATATGTCGATGCATTCAATGTAATACAAAATACAGCAGCACAAAAGGTTAAGAGAAGAAATTGCCTCTCATCAGATAGGAATACTACATCTATCTGACAAGAAGAGCAATAAAACAAACTCCATAGGAAAGGACTGCGGTCATTTTGCCGACTTATGAAATCGCATTCCATAGGCCAAAAAGGAAGTGTGCGGCATATAAAGCCATTCTGCCCATAGCGAATCTCGTACTACATCTACTAATTACACCAATATATCCAATCCATTGACCTAATTTAATTATGAAACAAATAACCTAAGTATACCCTCCCCTAATATAACTTTACAAATCTATATAGCTATTCATGCCTGACTTAAGTTTAAAATTTATATAATTTAATTTAACAAAAAACAAAACAGTCATAATAAAACTTAAAAGAACAAAAAAAAATAAATGGAAATGATTTTACAAAAGAAATACATCAAATTAAAATTACTTATTAGTAAATAAAGTTGGTCAGATAAGATTCTATTGCAATTATTTTAAATATGGAAAGTTTTTAATTTAATATTCATTAATTATAAAGTTTTTAGGGTTTAAAACAGTTCATTTTTATCCATTGCTTGCCATTTGAACATGAATTCCCACACCATCCTAAAGAGATTGGTTGAGTTAGCCATTGTTTTTTTATTTATCCAGAGGTCTTTTAGTTTAGCTGGTCCTTAATGTAGAAAAAAGATGTCATTTCTTTTTTTTAACAAAACTGAAGGGATTGAAAAGTGTGTCTTTTCAATCCCTTCTCCTTCAACTCCACACAAACACATATAGTCACATCATAATAACTAACTAATAATTTCCAAACTTTTCCTTTTATATTAATTTTAAGGATTCAATTGACCATCAATGTGATGGTAGTTTCACTGAGGTCTGATTCCATTGTTTTTTATCCTATCTGACCATTGCTTATACATTTAAATGCCCAAGGCTAGTTTACATTTAACTAATTAAAACAATCATTTCCATTTTTCAATAACACCAATTAATTTGTTTTCAAACTTAAAGATATATTTTTATCTCCAAATCTTTTTAAGTTTTTGTTTTTAAAATACCTTTTATATTTTTAATAAAGTTTTATTTTAATAATTTTTTTCATCTGTACGATTTTGTATATATGAGTTTAGTATAAAATTTTCATTTTCAATTTTTAATTCTTAAAAAGGAAGTTTTATTTGCGAACTTTTATTCTTTTCATGTTTACTAATAAAAAACAATGTAATGTACGTATGTGCCCATTACATATCAGTAAGCTTGCTTAAAAAAAAATAAACAAAAAAAAATATTTTACTTAGGGTTAGTAATTACGGTTCACGATTAACGAAAACATTTACCAAAACATTCAGTTAGCAATTTTTACAAAGATTATATACAAAAAAAAATGTTGACTATCGTTTTCCTAAGGACCATTTACATCTACACCTCCTCTACCCAAACGTTCTATTTTTTGTATACATTTTTTTTACACACGGCATGACAAGCAAATTTTATAAATTATTTATTTAAGAAGGTTGCACTGAGGTAAATACGTTTTAAGGAATAATGGGTTTAAACGTGTATATTTGCAGCACAATTATAAATACCACAAACTTATTTATGACTGATTGAAATGCATACATAGGGTTACACTGAAGTAATTCCCAAAGGTACTCATTGTAAGGCACCACATTTCAATCATAAACTTATGTGGCTGTGCGCGCCTATACATGTTAAAGCATAATATATATTAACAAAAAAAACATATTAATTGCAACCTTTTGACTTTCTTTTTAACAAAGTACAATTTACAATTATTAATACTTTCTCATGTTTAATATATGTGCAATTTCTTTTTGGCAGCACTTTTATAAGATTTAAAGTATACGACTTTATGTAAACAGATAAAAATAACTCACTTTGACAAAAGAAATTTATTCAAGGTATACATGGTTTATTAAACATCAGCCCCAGTTGGGAAACCAATTATAATGATCCAGAGAAAGAGAGCTAATGCAATCTGCATTACAGTGCACCATCTAGGCATTTGAACCTAGAAAAATTTATAAAGTAGGCAGATACGTAAGTCAAAAAAAATATTTTCTATATTTTGATATCTGGTCGTTAGCCCATTGTCACTAGCTCAGGGAGTAGCAGAGATTTATATTTATAATAAATTCTTATCTAAGAATATTTT
This sequence comes from Epiperipatus broadwayi, assembly GCA_028023455.1. Taxonomy (NCBI): domain Eukaryota; kingdom Metazoa; phylum Onychophora; class Udeonychophora; order Euonychophora; family Peripatidae; genus Epiperipatus; species Epiperipatus broadwayi. Next base: position 24,260 of record JAQFVV010013070.1, on the reverse strand, counting down.
ATAAAAATAAAATAAAATAAGCCACTGCCAGTAATTAACATATAAACATTTATTTATGCACATATGTATAAAATTTAACATTATTATTTTAGCATGTTTACTTTAACATTTAACATTATTTTTAACTTTTATTTTAGATTTTAATTAACATTTTAATTTTTATACTATTATAAGTTCGCACAGATGATGTTTATAAAAGTTTGTTTTAAAATGTTGAGTATAGATTGGTTAAATAGATTACATGGTTAAAAAACATTTCAAAATAAACATAAACTATCAAAATACAAAGTCATTGATACCGTCAATTGCATAGGGAATACAAGAAACCCAATGGTATTCATCATAAGATACCCCAGAGTCACCAATAACTTAAAGACATCCGAATAAATACATTTTAGATACTCTCTGTAAGGTATCATTATTTACCGAATGTCTATATATTTTGATCAAATATGAAAACCAAAAACATAATTAACCGATAACGAATCCATGCAACATCCATACCCAACTTAAATTTAATGCATTTTTATTTAGAATGTTGAGTATGAATAGACTACATAGATTTGCATTTGAGACAAAATATTCTATCCTTATTTAACCTTAGGCCAACAGTTCACAGTCAAACTAACGTCAATTCATCTGATATATCAATGCATTCAATACAGCAGCACAAAAGTTTAAGAGAAGAAATTGCCTCTCATCAGATAGGAATACTACATCTATCTGACAAGAAGAGCAATAAAAAAACTCCATAGGAAAGGACTGTGGTAATTTTGCCAGCTTATGAATCGCACTCCATAGGCCAAAAAGAATGTGTGCAGCATATACAGCGATTCTGTTTGTAGCGAATCTCATACTACATCTACTAATTACACTAATATATCCAATTCATTCGACCCAATTTAACTATGAAACAAATAACCTAAGATTACCCTACCCTAATATAACTTTACAAATCTATATAGCCATTCATGCGTGACTTAAGTTTAACATTTATATAATTTAATTTATCACAAAAGTTGGTCAGATAAGATTCTATTGCAATGATTTTAAATAAATGGATATGTTTTTCAAATTTAAATATATCAATTAAAATTATAACTAGTTAATAAATAATCTAGTTTGGTAAATAAACAGTTCTATTTTTATTCAATATGGAAAGTTTGCCATTAATGTACATAAATTATCTCATGTCTTATGGTTTTAAAAGGTCCATATTCTCTGATTTGTTTTGAGGTGTTAATTCCCATGTGTTATAAGGGTTTTATGTGTAGTTAACGGGAGGTCCTTTAGGTTGTGGTTTCTTCGAACTTGATGTCCTGTAATCGTATTGGAAAACGATGTCATTTCTTTTTTTTGAACAAAACTGAAGGGATTGAAAAGTGAGTCATTTCAATCCCTTCTCCTTCAACTCTGCACTAACACATACAGTCACATTGTAATAACTAACTAATAATTTCCTAACTTTTCCTTTTATATTAATTTTAAGAATTCAATTGACATTACGTCATCGATGTGATGGTCCTTTCACTGAGGTCTGATTCCATTGTTTTCTCTCCTATCTGACCATTGCTTATACATTTAAATGTCCAAGGCTGGTTTACATTTAACTAATTATAACAGTCATTTCCATTTTTCAATAACACCAATTAATTTGTTTTCAAACTTAAAGATATATTTTTATCTCCAAATCTTTTTAAGTTTTTGTTTTTAAAATACCTTTTGTATTTTTAATAAAGTTTTATTTTAATAATTTTTTTCATCTATCATCATCATCATCATTATCAACCATTATCAATCTAGTGCAGGATAAAGGTCTCTCCAAGTTTAATCCATCTTCTCCGATCTTTAGCTTCTCTTCTCCACATCACCCCTACACATTTTCTTATTTCATCCATCCATCTTACATGTGGTCTCCTTCTGGGTCTTTTACAATCTCTTGGAATCCAGTTTAAAATTTCAATTGAGCATCTATTATCATCTCTTCTAGCAATATGTCCAGCCCAACTCCACTTCAATCTTTTAATTTTTTCAATGAGGTCAGTAACACCTGTTTGTTCTCTTACCCATACATTGCGTTCTCGATCTCTTCTTGTTACTCCCAACATACATCTCTCCATACTTCTTTGAGTGGTCTGAAGTCTCTGTATTGATCTTCTATTAAGTGTCCAAGTCTCAGATCCATAAGTAAGAACTGGTAAAACACATTTGTTAAAAACCTTTCTTTTCAAACACATAGGCATATTTCCTTTTAATATCAAGTTATTTCTACCAAAAGCACTCCAACCAAGTTTAATTCTATGATTAATTTCCTCTATTATGTTTCCATCTGTATTAATAATCTGACCAAGGTATTTGTAACTTTTAACTTCTTCTAATTCATCATAATCAATCTTTATTTTCATATTTTGAGCAAATCGATTAAACATTACTTTAGTCTTTTTAACATTTATCTTTAGTCCTACTTTCCTACTTTTATCTGATAACTCCTGCAACATTTCCTGCAGCTCGGAAGCATTATTTGCAAAAAACAACTACATCATCTGCAAAATCTAAATGACTTAAATAATCTCCATTTACTTTCACTCCTTTAGTTTCCCATTTTAATCCACAAAATACTTCTTGCAGCACTGCTGTAAGAAGTTTTGGAGATATGGAGTCACCTTGTCTTACACCTTTCTCAATGTTGACTTTCCCAGTATCATTATGTAATCTAATTGTTGCTGTTGCATTTTTATAAATATTCTTTAAAATATGACAATATCCTGGATCTATACCTTGATGATCCAATGCTTTAATCACTGAAGAAATGTTTATAGAATCAAATCCCTTTTCATAATCTACAAATCCAAAACATAATGACAACTCATATTCATTTGTCCTTTCTATAACTTCTCTCAATACTTGAATATGATCTACTGTACTAAAACCACTTTTAAATCCAGCTTGTTCTCTTGGTTGGTAAAAATTCAAGGTTCTCTGTAGACGAGTTGTAATTATCTTGGTAAAAATTTTATATAAAACTGATAAAAGGCTGATAGGTCTGTAATTTCTAATATCTTCTTTATCACCTTTTTTAAATATTAATATTATTACTGCATTCTTCCAATCATCCGGTACATCTTTATCATTTAGACATTTGGTATATAACTTTGCTAATATTTTTTCTGTTTCTTCACCTGCTTCTTTTAATATATCAATTATAATTCCATCATTACCTGGAGCCTTTCCTTTTTTCATACATTTAATTGCATTTCTCACTTCTTCATTTAAAATTCTGGGCAATTCGGAAGATGTAATAGATATAGGAGGTACTTGTTCTTTATTACTATATAATTGTTGATAAAAATCTTCTACCAATTTCATAATGTCATCCCTCTTTTTAGTAATAATTCCATCTTTTTTCCTTATTGCAGATATAAATTTCCTACCAATACCAAAATGTTGTTTTACATTCTTAAGACTTTTATTTTCTTCTACAGCTTTTCTTGCTAGTTCACAGTTATACTTCTTATATCATTTTCAACTCTTTTCCGCACCATTTTACAAAATTCGAGATATTCAATTCTTTTTAATGCATCATTCTTGCATATCTTCATATTCCTTCTTTTCTTCATAAGTTCTCTAGTCTCAGTAGAAATTTTATTAGTCAATTGCTGCTTTTTTCTACCAGCTATCTTTGTTGCAGTTTTTAAAAGTGTATCAGTTATTTTCATATTAATTTCGTTCAAATCTGAATCATGTTCAAAATCTACTAATACTTGAAACCGATTTGTAAGTTCTAATTTAAATTCATTAGAATGTTTCTGAAGATTAGGAATATCAACTGTATATATAGTTTTTCTTAATAATTTTTGTCTCTCTAGTTTTACATTAACATGTATCTTACCCCTTACTAATCGATGATCACTTCCTGTGTTAAATTTATTAAGAACATTACAATCTTGAAATATGTATTTCCTGTTAGTCAAAATATAATCCAATTCTGCTGTACCTTCATTTGGATGCTTCCATGTCCATTTCCATCTAACATTTTTCTCAAAAAAAAGAATTCATAATATAAAGTTTTTTCTTCTCTGCAAACTCCACAAGTCTATGTCCTCTCTCATTTCTATTACCATAACCAAAATTACCTACAACACTTTCATCTTTCATTTGTTTACCAATTCTAGCATTAAAATCTCCCATAACAATTTTAAAATGTTGTTTACTCTGATCAAAAGCCTTTTGTACATCCATATAAAAATCTTCTACTACTTCATCACTGTGAGTACTTGTTGGGGCATAAACCTGAATTATCTGCATTTGATATCTGCTATTAAGTTGTATAACTAATCTTGCCACTCTGTCTGATACACCATCAAGCTCCACAATATTGTTCTTCCACTTTTTATTTATAATGAATCCTACTCCACTTGTATTTCCAATATTTGTGCCTTTATAATAGAGCATATTTCCACTTTTTAAATCAATTGTCTCTTCACCTTTTCTTCTAACTTCACAAAGTCCAATAATATCCCATTTAATATAAGAGAGTTCTTCTTCTAATTCTTGCAATCTTCCTTCACTTGAAAGTGATCTGCAGTTGTAAGTACCTAAATAAAAAGTCGTCATCAAATGGCAGCCTGGGTCCACCTCCAGGATATTCTTAGCACCCTCCGCCTTCGGCCACCAACCGCTGCCTTGGTTGGTGACTTTACAGCCTCCTGGGATTAAGGGCCATGCTTTATTTTTGTCTGTCATAATTGTATAATTGGGAAAAATCTTTATCATTTACACAAACATTCATTCTGCCTTATCAGGCACTGAGAAGAAAGACCATGGTGTTTCTTGATCCTAAACTCAGAGGTAAAAAGCCAATAAACTCACCACGCTGGCTAATGCATGTTGGTGAGCAGCCCATCCATGTTCGTATACTATATGAATAAACATATAGTAATAACAGCTGCAACGACAAGAACGTATGGAGTGGACATTAGGAATTTGCCCTGCTCAGTTCCTTTAAGGCCTCCAAGAGGAATCAAAGGGTCTCCTTTCACTTAATAGCAAACTCCTTTCTGCAGCTTTTCATCTGTACGATTTTGTATATATGAGTTTAGTATAGAATTTTAATTTTCAATTTTTAATTCTTAAAAAGGAAGTTTTATTTGCGAACTTTTATTATTTTCATGTTTACTAATGAAAAACAATGTAACATACGTATGTGCCCATTACATATCAGTAAATTTGCTTAAAAAAATAAACAAAAAAAAATATTTTACTTAGGGTTAGTAATTACGATACACGATTAACGGAAACATTTACTAAAGCATTCGGTTAGTAATTTTTACAAAGATTATATACAAAAAAAATGTTGACTATCATTTTCCTAAGGACCATTTAAGTCTACGCCTCCTCTACCCAAACATTCTATTTTTTTTATACATTTTTTTTACACACGGCATGACAAGCAAATTTTATAAATTATTTATTTAAGAAGGTTGCACTGAGGTAAATATGTTTTAAGGAATAATGGATTTAAACATGTATATTTGCAGCACAATTATAAATACCACAAACTTATTTATGACTGATTGAAATGCATACATAGGGTTACACTGAAGTAATTTCCAAAGGTACTCATTGTAAGGCACCACATTTCGATCATAAACTTACATGGCTGTGCACGCCTATACATGTTAAAGCATAATATATATTAACAAAGAAAAACATATTAATTGCAACCTTTTGACATTCTTTTTAACAAAGTACAATTTAAAATTATTTATACTTTCTCGTGTTTAATATTTGCACAATTTCTTTCTGGCAGCACTTTTAGAAGACTTAACGTATACGGCTTTATGTAAATAGATAAGAATATTTTATTTTGAAAAAAATTTCTCATGGTAATGGTGGTTTATTAATATTGGCCCAAGTTAGGTCACCAGTTATAACGATACGGGGAAGGTGACATAACGTAATCTGCAGAACAAGGGCGCCATCTAGGCATATGAACCCAAAAAAAATTATATAGAAGGCAGATACGTAAGTTCAAAAAAAATTATTTATTTTATATTGGTTGATTCCGATCGTTAGCCGACTGTCACTAGCTCAATGGAACAGCAGAGATTTATATTTTATAAGTTCTTACCTAAGAATATTTTTTTTTAAAAAAGAATAAAATAAGCCACTGCCAGTAATTAACATACCAACATTTATTTACGCACATATATATAAAATTTAACATTATTATTTTAGCATGATTACTTTAACATTTAACATTATTTTTAACTTTTATTTTAGATTTTAATTTACATTTTATTTTTTATATTATTAAAAGTTCGCACAGATGGATTTATAAAAGTTTGTTTTATAAATGTTGAGTATAGATAAGTTACATAGATTACACAGTCAAAAACATTTCAAAGTAAACATAAACAATCAAAATATAAAGACATTGATGGAAATGCAGAGGGAAATTTATAAGAAACCCAATCACATTCATCATAAGATGCCGCAAGACACCATTAACTTAAAAGACATCTGACATAAATACATCTTAGATACTCAGTGTAAGGTATCAGTATTTATCAAATGTCTATATATTTTGATCAAATATGAAAAACAAAAACATAATTAACTGTTAACGAAGCCATGCAAGCATCTATACCCAACTTAAATTTAATGCATTTTTATTTAGAGTGTCAAGTATGAATAGACTACATAGATTTGCATTTGAAAAGAAAATATTCTATCCTTATTTAACCATAGGCCAAAATTTTGCAGTCAAACCAACTTCAATCCATCTGATATATCGATGTATTCAATGTAATATGACTACGACAGCACAAATAGGTTAAGAGAAGAAATTGCCTTTCATCAGATAGGAATACTACATCCATCTGATGATAAGAGCAATACAAAAAACTCCATAGGAAAGGACTGCAGTCATTTTGCCGACTTACAAATCACATTCCATAGGCCAAAAAGGAAGTGTGTGGCATATACAGTGATTCTGCCCGTAGCGAATCTCATAATACATCTACTAATTACACCAATATATCCAATTCATTTACACAATTTAACTACAAAACAAATAACCTAAGATTACACTGCCCTAATACAACTTTATAAATCTATATAGCCATTCATGCCTGACTTAAGTTTTACATTTATATAATTTAATTTATCGCAAAACAAAAATCATAAATAAATCTTAAAGAACAAAAAAAAATGGAAATGATTTTACAAAAAAGAAATACATCAAATAAAATTATAACTAATTAATAAATAATTTAGTTTGGTTAGATTGGAATCTATTTCTATTTTTTTTTAAATATGAAAAGTTTTTAATTTAATGTTCATGAATTATCTAAAGTTCTTACGTCTTAAAAGGTTTATAATCTCTGATTTTTTTGTAATGGAAGGTGTTAATTGCCACGAAATCATAAGGAGATCGGTATGCAGTTAACCGTTTGTCCTTTATGGTTGATGGTATTCTTCAGACCTTGATGTCCTGTGGTCCACAATATTGGAAAATGATGTTTCATTTTTTTGATCAACTGAAAGAATTGAAAGTGCATCGTTCAATCCTTTCTTCTCCAACCCTCTCCAACTTAACACATATCTGTGATCTTGTAATAACTAACTAATAATTTCCAAACTTTTCCTTTTATATTAATTTTAAGGATTCAATTGACATTACTTCATCGATGTGATGGTCCTTTTGCTGAGGTCCGATTCCACTGTTTTTCTCTCCTATTTGACCTGTGCTTTTACATTTTAAATGCCCAAGGGCTAGTTCATATTTAACTAATTAAAACAATCATTTCCATTTTTTAATTACACCAATTAATTTGTTTTCCAAACTTAAAGATATATTTTTATCTGTAAATATTTTTAAGTTTTTGCTTTTAAAATACCTTTTCTATTTTTAATAAAGTTTTATTTTAATATTTTTTTTATCTGTGCGATTATATATATATATATTTGAGTTTAGATTATATTTAATTTCAATTTTTAATTCTTAAACAAAAAAAGTTTTTATTTGCGAACTTTTCTTTTTTCGTGTTTAATAAAAAAAAATAATGTAATGACGTCTGTGCCCATTACAATATATATATTGAAATGAAGATTTTCATGTGTTGTATATATAAAAGATATATTTTGCGGGATCATCCATGTTAAAAATTTTATATAGTGATTCGACTTGGTCATACAAGTCATCCACTGTGTGATAAAAGGTAGGAAGATGGTTGTAGAGGCACTACAATCACTGATTTGAATAAACATTAAAGTTCCACCAATAGCAAAAATGTTAAATTTGAAAATGTTTTTTTAAAAAAATCTTTCCAAATAGGAGGAAGATTGCATGTATCATCTTTTTTATTGATATGATCTGGCGTTTTAAGTATCTCAATGGCTTCTCTAATTTTGCGCTGGTAGAGATTATCATATCTGGATATGATCCTGGTACTAGCAAAATCAATTTTATGACCTGAATCTATAGTTTGGAGTTAGAGTGATGATGATGATGAGAGTTGCTTAACTGCATTAGCATGCTCATCTCTCCTAACACTGATGCAATGATTACTCATACCTACATAAAAAGCTTTACAATTTTTACATGAAATTTGATAAATACCATGAGATTCAAGAGGGATTGAATCCTTAGGCTTGGTTATTATATTGTTGAACTTTTGATGAGTAGAAAATTCTGTATCTATATTACAGCATTTTAATATACATCCAACACTGTCTGTAGTTCTTTTTACATATGGAACACAAATCCTAATATCTGATAATATAGATACAGTATTTTCTACTCATCAAAAAATCACCAATATAATAACCAAGCCTAAGGATTCCATCCCTCTTGAATCTCATGGAGTCTATCAAATCTCATGTAAAAATTGTAAAGCTTCTTACATAAGTATGAGTAATCATTGTATCAGTGTTAGGGGAGATGAGCATGCTAATGCAGTTAAACAACACTCATCATTATCAGCACTCTCACTCCATACTATAGATTCAGTTCATACAATTGATATTTCTAATATCATGATCATATCCAGATGTGATAATCTCTACCAGTGCATAATTAGAGAATCCATTGAGATACTTAAAAGGCCAGATTGTATCTATAAGTGAGATGATACATGCAAACTTCCTCCTATTTGGAAAGATTTTTTAAAAAAACATTTTCAAATTTAGCATTTTTGCTATTTAAAATTTTTAACATGGATGAACCCACAATATATATATATATATATATAAGAGTATATATATATATATGTGGGTGTATTTATATCTTTATATATATATATATATATATATATATAAAGAGTGAACCATCCTTATTCTGGCTCTGACTAAATGCACTTGAGAATGTTGAACAAAGAACTGAGAAATAGAATGAACACAACTATTCTTGGAGCTCTGTTGTTTATAAAAATATCTTTGACAACATTGTTGATAATTAGAGAGAAATTAACCCTTCTGCACTTTGACTGTTTTCTTTATTTTCACTAGATTTAAGCTTTCAACTTTCACTTTAATATTAAACCATTATTATTTACCAGAATAAATTAAATTTGGCCTTATGTGATATATATTTTTGTTTAGCTATTAAATAAATTTTAAAAATCACATTTGATTTTTGGAATTATTTTCATAATTTGATTTTAATTAAAACAAAGTGCTGTCATGTCATCAAACTTCAGATGGAGCAGATTCAATTTGTAAAATTAAATAAATCTTCTTTGTTTGATGTTTGTTTTAAAAATATGAACAAATTATCTTTAATATCTAATAAATCTATCAATTTGTGCTTTAAAAAATTAAAAGTTTTTAGAATTTTTTATGATATCACTAAATATTATAACAGTCTGTTGAGTGATGACATTTCTAGAAAGTTATGTTTACTATTTTTTTTAATCTCAATGGTAACATTACACAGATGAATATATATTTTTATATTAAAATAAATCATTTCTGTAAAAAATAAATATGTAATAATATATATTTTTGTTTCTAATAATTATTACACAATTACAATGCAAAAATAATTGTAAACCTTCCAAAAAAAATCAAGTTTTTAGACCATTGTAATATTTTTTTCAAAATAATATTGCAACATTCAAGATCACCTAATACACAATAACAAGACATCAACATGCGATTTCAGATAAGTTGATATTTCCGTTTATTCTACTATCCTGAAATTTTTTGATTTTTTTTTTAAATTACAATATTAGAAATTATTTATACATGAATTTTCAAATTGTAAATATATGGTAACAAAATTTATCAATAGTAGATGAATAATACTAATTTAATATCTACAATTCTCAGATATGCATCCATTACTTGAGTAAATGGAGTGGTTAATATATTCAACAGATGGAATATGTTACTTAACATTTATTAAACTGATAATCAGTCATTCAAGGCTGGTGACAGAATCTCTCTTTAAACACCTTAGCTGTAATATTTAAATAAGATTGATTATGTAAATATATCAAAATGTGATATGATGTTTTTAAAAAATGAACACTTTCTATTATGCTGATTTTATAATAAATAAATATATCACACAATCAATTAATTGTTTATATTCAGCTAAATTTATTCTTATAAAATATCTAATCATTTATACTTATTATAATTTTGTATTATCTTTTCTATAAATTCTTCAGATATACAATTATTTATTTTTAAAAACTCCAGAGACCACTTCATAAACTTCAAACTAATACTTATATCACAATTTTATGTCATCATTACAATGATATACGTTATATGGATTTACATGTTATTTTATTGCATTGTATTGATTATTAATATTGTTGATGTATGCATTTTAAGATGTAAATTACAATGAAATGCCAATCAAATATAAATTAACAAAAATAACGATTGTACTTTACAAACTTATATTGTAACAGACAAAATTATTGACATTTTCATTCCATATCTGCTCCAATCATACAAAACAGTAGAGCACTAAAATGTACTTAATATAAAAAACATTTAATTGAATAAATTATATTACTTAAGGAGGCTAGTTAACCGTATGTTATTTAGCCAAAATTAATTTTAAAATATTTTTTTATAAATGCTATTGTCTTCAGATATAGGTTAAAAAATAAAACCGAAGCTGTTAATGACATTGCAAAATATATTAGTTTGGATATGTGATAAAGTTGATTGAAACATAGGCTTCAAAAATAGTATGTGGTCATTTCTTTATTACAACTATTATAAACTCCAAAATGTAAAATATATCGTTGTTCTATCAAAGTTTTGTATTTATATTGCCAAAGTCAAATATTATGGTTTTTTTAAAAAAAAGATAATAAATTTTATATATTGTTTCTGAAATTGTACTTGTAATTATTTTCAACAAAATATATGAATTTATTAATTTGTGCGTTATGAAAATTAATAATAATCATTTTGTTTTTTAATCGAATTTTTTATCCTATTATTTTTCAAAGTTATTATACTGTTGTCAAAAAAAGAAGAAAGAGAAATGACATATGTCATTTGAACAAATATCTAGATCTTTCAATTGCTAAATCAATTTTATTTGTAATCTATTTATTATTTTATTCATTGTATTGTAATCCAGAATAACTTTCATCAGTTGATTGTTAGTAGAATAGCCTTCAAACTAAAATTTATTTGGATGTTTTTTAGTTCAAAATCAGTAATGTTATTAAATCTTTTATTATTACATTAACCACGGAACTTGTAGTTTTTAGTTTAATATTTGACAAATTAAGATTTACAAACGTATATATATATTGTAAGTAACTTTTTTGTATCCGGTTACGACTTATAAAACTAATTTGAATCAATATAATATTTAATAGAATTATATTATTAACCACCATACTTATCACTTTTTCTTCATTCAAAAAAGAGCTACATCAGAGTGCTGAAAGTAAACAGAATGTCAGAAATGATGTATTCATTATCTAAGACTATTATAAAAAAAGAAGGATATTTAGAATGAAGAGAAAAATGAGATTTTTAAACGATACACTTACTAGTCTAGCATTATTATTATATAGCTATAGGAGCAAATAAAAATGACACATAGCTTTATATTTTTATTAGGTTACAAAATATTATTTTTAGACGTGTAAGCGTGTATCCTACTATTTCCTTAAAACAGGCATAACCAATATAGATAATTATTATTTATATAATGTCTACTGATTAGTCAATATTACGATAGATAATAATGACATAGAGTTAAAAGAACATTGCTTCTAATGAAGATGGTGAAAAGAAGCAAAAATGATGTGATGTTTGATATAATGAAATATACTAATGTAATAGGTACAAATTTACATTAATTAAATCCATATCTTTTCTTCACTCAAATGACTAGATTTCCTCTTATTTTAATGAAATATCATTTTTACATAAAATAATAACATTCAAAAATATAAAACCTACTTCAAAATATGTTAATTGATATACTCAAATGTCCATCACGATTTAGCAAGATAGTAAAGAGTCCCAAATTGATTCTGATGCTGGTACTCAAATTTCTTATGAATTCTCAAACAATAATGACATTATTATTATTACTACTATTATTATTATTATTATTATTATTATTATTATTATTATTATTATTATTATTATTATTATTATTATTATTATTATTATTATTATTATTATTATTATTATTATTATTATTATTATTATTATTATTATTATTATTATTATTATTATTATTATTATTATTATTATTATTATTATTATTATTATTATTATTATTATTATTATTATTATTATTATTATTATTATTATTATTATTATTATTACTACTACTACTACTACTACTACTACTACTACTACTACTACTACTACTACTACTACTACTACTACTACTACTACTACTACTACTATTATTATTATTATTATTATTATTATTATTATTATTATTATTATTATTATTATTATTATTTTGCAGAATAAATTGGTGAGTGGTTTAACCAGATATTTCATAAAAGTGAGAAACTTAGAGATGGAGTCAACATGCTTATATGACCATCAATTGAAATATTTCACAAACTTTTTTTTTAATTTGCAAAGATCACATATACTTTATTATGTTATTTTAGTTTCAAAAAATATCTAAAAATAACAGGATAATTAAAAATGCAGTAATTTGAAATAAATTTCAACAAGCCTTGATGTCTTTGGTAATTGTCAAAGTATTTCATGTGCTTTGCAGAATTACTTCAAAAATGTATTTTTGTGTGACTAAAATTGTGAGATTTTTTTATCAAGTTTATTAAGAATCATCATTATTTTTGCACAATAATTGTGTAATAATTATAAAAAATCAAAAGTGTTGATTATACATTTATATTATTTATGTATCTTTATTTTTGAAAATAGAAGATAATAAATGTTATAATAGTATTAACAAAGCAAATTATGAAGTTCTGATAAACACACATTTTACACTGATTGATAATGTATCATCACTTACTATCTGATAACTTATATTACAATATTATAAAAATATTAAAAACCTTGATATTTTAAAGCAAAATTTGATAGATTTATAAGATACTAACCACAATTATCAATAAAAAAGTTATTGATTTTATAAAATCAATTTTCTTCTTCCAACCATTGAATGATGAAATCATTCTTTGTTTTATTACAATCTTGTTTTTTATTAAGATTTGCATTGTTCAAATAATTTTTTTTAGAATTTATTTTGTTTTTAAATATAAATTTTTAACAAATTAACTCAATTTATTATACTCTGATAGTGAATATAATTATAAAACTGAAATTAAATGTTGAAAGTTTTCAAAACACCAGAGTGAACAACTAAATGTATTACAGTTACAGAAGATTTAGATATATACAATTTTAAATATTACATATTTATATTATATTAAACTCAATTATCTCAATGAAAAAACTGCTGATAATTATAAAAAGAAAATTATATTTATCAATATGATGTTAATTATATTTTTAATATCAATTTACATGAAAAAATATCCAAATAATATAGACAAGAACAATATATGTAAAATATATATCTATGTTTGTTTTCGTGCTTTGTATATAAATGTATACATGGTAATTATAATAAAAATAATAAATTTAATTGCAATAAACTATTAAAAATAGTCTTTAAATCTGAATAAGTACTTTCAGTTAATTTCTTAAACCTGCCTCAAATGGAAGTTGAGGCACGTTTACTAAATTAACTGAAAGTACTTCTGAAGATTTAAAGACTGTTTTTAATATTTTATTACCATTAAGTTAATTATTTTTATTATAATTACAATTTTGTTTTAATTAAGGGACGTTATATATATATATATATTGTAATGATATATAAATATGTCGTTACATTAAATTGAAATAAAAACTTTTAAGTTATGCATATAAAAATAAGTGTATTGAAAAGAAAAAAAAACTAAACGCTAAAATTAAAATGTTTGTTAAACGTATATATTCGCACAGATGCTAAACTTTAAAAATATTTTTTTTAATAAATAAAAAAAGGTATTTGAATGTATTTTTTTTTATAAAAAAAGATTTAAATATAAAAATAGTTTAAAAAAGAAATAACGTAAGTAAAAATAAAAACAGGTATTAATTAATTCCTGTAATCTGTAAATGGAAATGATTGTTTATTAATTATCCAAAAACTGTCTAATTAAAAAGTCAGAGAGTAAATTAGATAAGAGAATAAAGAGATTTTAGCTTGAACAATGGAAGCACTAAGCCTTGGCTCGGACCCTAACGAAAGTGATGGATTAGTGACGTTTTGTTGATTGAATCCGTGTGGATAATATAAAAAGGGAAATACAGTTTTTTCTGACAGTTCCAGCGTTGTGTGTTTGAGAGTTGTGGTAGGACGCACATACCACACTCTCTATTTAAAAAAAAAGGAAAAGACTGTGATACCTTGAACCAGCTATTGCCATCTCCAGAACATTATCTTCCAATGGAGGTGTCGCGGGAATTAAAAACAGGAACCTGGACTCTTCTACCATAAGCTATATGAAATGAACAATTATTAAAATCAATTAAGAACTTTCATCAAGTTTTACAAATTGAGAAACAAGCCAACTTAAATGTTAAAACGGACTCTTATCTGACTTTTGTAAGTTTTTAAATCAAATTAATAATGTTTAATTTTATATGTTTTCCGATTGATAAACATCATTTCCATTTATTTTTTTTCTTATTGTAAAGATTATTTAAATGCATGAAATTTAAGTTGTTTATAGACACTTGCATGGATTCGTTTGTGGTTAATTATATTTTGGTTTTCATATTTGATCAAAATATATAGACATTCGATAAATAATGATACCTTACGGTGAGTATCTAAAATGTATTTATTCTGATGTCTTTTAAGTTATTGGTGACAACGCAAGTATCTTATGGTGAATACTATTGGGTTACTTATAAATTTCCCTCTGTGATTGTTGGTATCAATAATTTTGTATTTTGATCGTTTATGTTTATTTTGAAATGTTTTTGACTGTGGAATCTATGTAATCGATCTATACCCAACATTTGTAAACAAATCTGTGCAAATGTATCTAAATGTTAAACTTAAGTCGGGCATGAATGGTTTATATAGATTTGTAAAGCTATATTAGGAAAGGGAAATCTTAGGTTATTTGTTTCGTAGTTAGATTGGGTCAATGGATGGGATATATTGGTGTAATTTAGTAGATGTAGTACAGATTCGCTATGGGAAGAATCGCTTCATATGCCGCACCCTCCCATTTTGCCTATGGAAGGAATTATAAGACGAAGAATGCAGTTCCTTTCTATGGAGTTTTTTTTATTGCTCTTCTTTGCAGATAGATGTAATATTTATTGCTATCTGATGAGAGGCAATTTCTTCTCTTAACTTTTTGGTGCTGCCGTATTTTGTATTACATTGAATGCATCGATATATCAGATGAATTGACGCCAGTTTGGCTGCAACTTTTAGCCTAAGGTTAAATAGGGATAGAATGTTTATTTTCAAATGCAAATCTATGTGGTCTATTCATACTCCACCCTCTAAATAAATAGTAAACTCATTATTTGCAATCTACTTAAATTTAGAATTAAAGATTAATATAAAAATATAAACGTTAAATGTATTCCTCGGGGTTATTTTATATGTGCGTAAATAAATATTTTTATGTGTTAATTTCTGGCAGTGGTATTTTATATTTTTTTTTATACATCAAAGATATAAATTAAAGTTATATCTGATCTCTGTTATTCCCTGAGCTAGTGACAATGGGCTAACGATCTGAATATTTAAATAAAGTGGAATCTTAACAGCGCGTATCTGCCTACTCTATAAATTTTTCTAGGTTTAAATGCCTAGATGGTGCCTTGTAGAGCAGATATCGTAGTTTGCGGTTAGATTCGATCTTCACTTTCATTTCGATCGTAATAATATATATATATATATGTGTGTGTATATGTGTGTGTGTAAACAAATTATCTCATGACTGTAACTTAATTATTACTTTTTTGCCAGCATATAGTTTAATTTTACCACCTTTATCTCACTTATTGTAAGTTTTAGTAAGTATTAGATATGAAAATCCTAAACCAATATTCTTAGTTTAGTTGTAATTATACATCATTTATCAGTGAAAAGTTTTCATTTTGGAACACTGCAAATGGATAATTAGAATCTATTTTTTTTTATTATTCATTATTTAACTCTCTGTGTACTATCAAACTATCAGGCCAAAATAAAAAGAACGTAAGTTTTCAATTTTATACAACTTGCGTGTATAGTCATATAGCTCTGAAGCCTGTTCAATTTTTATAAACTATTGGGTCACTAGTTTTTTAACAACTTCAGACATCTGAGCACATGTGTATTAAGTGTTTAATTTCAATTTATATTAAATTTTGCTTTTCCATCTTTATAAATAATATTATCAAATAAATATTTAAAACCATGTGATTAAATAGTCAGTATTTACTTTTTAAAAAATAAAACACTCCCACCCCCTAAATGATTGTATTCTCTTTACATTTTCGATCCCGTTAAATACAAATCTGATTTTTATGCACAATTGATGACTGGTAAGTAAATTAATATTTTTTTTATCAAATTCTATGTAAAATAGTTTAAATTTATAAAAATACTCTCATGAAATTCATAAATAAATTTAATCCACAATGGCTACAAGCATCATATTTTACTACTATCACTTTCAAATTGCTCTAATTGCAGATTATTTTATTTAATTGCAAATATCTTTATCTCAGTATCTTCCTGTTCCTATTTAGCAAAAATAGAATTTGTGACAAGTTGGTTCATGTACTTTTAATTTTATATTTCCATCATTTTGTTTTAGCAGTGACTCATATTCTGTAGTCTAAATGGCTATAATTTTTTTTTTAACTTTTTTAAAAAAATTATATATTTCCTACTTTTTAAGACAAATGTTATATAACTTATTTTAACTAATGGTTAATATAAAAAAGAGCAAACTTATTTAATTATGGATTATAAAAATGCAATCAACTGAATCCAATTAAATAAAAATAATTTTATTTCAATTTTGGACTATATTCTTAAAAAAAAATGTCAACCCTTTATCTCAATTGCAAATAATGCTTATAAAAAATAAAATTTGAAATGATAATTATATTAGGAAAATACATATCTTGGAACAGTATGAGATTCAAATAATAATAGAAATGCCATAATAAACAATTTAGTTGTAGCAGAGTCAAATTAATAACTTTTAAAATTATTTTCATTCTTATTTTTTTATTTAATTCATAACATTATTATTTTAAATCATATGTTTTTAAAATAATGTGTAATATTGTGAAGGTTATTTAATGAAAAAAGAAAAAAAAATGAAAATACAAAAATTATGTGTGTTTAATTATTAAAAAAAATCAGATATTTAATTCTTTAACTGTGTTCAAAGTTTATATCTGGATTAGAGCTAATCTCTAGTTTAATAAGTGATTAGTGATTGTTATTACTTCATTTATTCAAAATGGATTGTATGTGTGGTAAGTTTCGCAGTTGTACATGAAAATGTAGCAATTCACAAATGATAAAGTTATGTTTAACAGATGATGACCTGGTCCAATAAATAAGTGCTAGTTTAGCAAAAATGCATCTTGAGGGTCATTTGCATTTTAAAGTTATGTTTGTATTCATATGTTTTCAAAAGAATGTATGTAGTATGATGTTATTTAATACATTTATAAAAAAAAATTGAATAACTCCATTTTTGTGTGTGACTAAAAAAGTCAGTTATATTAATTTTAGTTAAAACAGGCAAAACTCACTATACATATTGCTACACACAACAGGCTAGGGTAATCAATGGATGCCAGACGGCTTGTGCATAAAATTCCCATTTAGTGCCTACTGATCCAATATCCCCAGACTAGTTTCTGGCATGTGGCCTTCATCAGTTATACACAAGCATAAAAAGTGGTGGTCATGTGATGTTTATATTAATTTTTAATTGAAAATATTTATATTTGGGCTAAAGTTAATTTTTAGTTTAATAAATTATTACCATTACTGTATTTATCTAGAGTGGATTGTGTCAAAGTTGTGGCCAGAGTATATTTTACACTTGCAAATGAAAATATGTAACAATTTATATTTATTTATTTTATTATTACTTATGATATATTGTATTTCTAGAGTATATACTGTCTTATTTAATGAATTGTGTAATATGTTATTCTGACATTTTTAATAATCAAATGTTTTTTTTTTTCTAAATAATTATTTTTGAATACAATGCATTCATAAAATACTTTTATTTAAATTTATACTAGAATAAAATAAAATGATGTTTAAAATAACAATTAATAAACTTTTTATAAACAAATTACCAAAGTCATCTGCTTATGTTATATGTGAATGAATAAATACACCTATATACAAAGATAAATAACAAAAGAAATATGAACATGTTTAAGATGGTTACTGTAATTTAAATATTCTTCATTTTCAATATTAAATTGACGGATTTAAATTCTATTTAGCTATAAATATTTTTAAAACACATTTCTGAGTAACTTAAAATATCCTTGTTATAAGATTTAAAAGGATATACTTGTATTGAACATTGTACATTTTCTTAACATTCAATTTCTTTTTTTTTCATTAGTTATGTGTCCATGTAAACTTATTAATTTTAGAAAGAAAGAAATCATCATTCATAATTGTGTGTAATAAAATGTCATGGATCATTGTCTGATAGAGGCAGGTTGATTCTTGGAACAATGATGATAATGATTATGATAGCTATCTGTTCAGAAATATAGGTCGCTCAAAAACTGTGTGGTTTAGATTACTAACCCATTTGTATGGTAGAACAGCGTAGCCTATCTATTCTCTAATTGGATAATAATTTAATTGTAACTTTGCCAACTGATTGGCTGAAATGGGAGATTATATAAGACATTGAAATATTTTCTTGTTTATATATATATATTTGTGATAAACATTTAATTCTACAACACAAAGGTTTTTTTATTATATGTATTTTTTTTATAAATATTTTTGTTTAAAAACTTTTTATGGAAATTATTTGATAATCTACCTTTTATAATTGATTAATACTAAACTGTTTACACATTTTTCATTTTAATTAATGTAATATAGGTTTGCCAAAAACTACATTAAAGAAAATATTTTAAAACAATTTGCTTTTCTTTTTATCTTATTAAAATTATTTATGTACATTATTCAAAAAAAAAAAAAAATTAGCTAATGAAATTTTATTTAATGATTTTTTTTTTTGATTATGTCTTTATTTGATATACTTACACACGCATGAGTGAATTTCACTATATATATATATATATATAAACATGAACACAATAAAAATCATAAATAAACTATAGATTTAATTATATGATTATGTACTCTAATCATCACACACGTACATATAATACACAAAGACTAATAATTCAATATTGAATTATTAAGTAAATAAAATACTCTTAATCTAAAGCACAAAATAATATGTTTCTAGAGAAAAATCGATGTGTTTTTCTTTACCTCAATATAAATACAAAGGCTAATCTTAAACACTTTGGAGAGAAAGTTTGAAGATTTTAAATTAATCATATTACTTTATAAAAGCGATTGTTTAAATTGCTTTATATTATTTTAATTGACAATCATGTAAAGTTTTAATTTACAGCTTGTCAATACCAAATCAAATAATGAAATATGTAAATATGAACTTTCCAGCAGTTAATATTATATAATACTTTGAGAGTAAAGAAAAAAGTTATACTGATCTTCTCTTTAAAAAGTTTTATCTTTGGATTGAGAGTATTTTATTTATTTTATAGATCAGTGTTGCAGGATTAAACTCTTGATATATTAAATACTGGAAAAATTATATATATATAATCTTCTTTACATTTCCATGCTGTTTCATCTATGTCATCTTTATGAGGAGGTTTAAGTTGACTATAAAGCTTTTGCGATTTTAGTTTTTAAGGTCTTTACTTTTTTTCTGTTACATATATATATATATATATATATATATATATATATATATATATATATATATATATATATATTTAGTATTCTCTTGGATAAATAATGATGTCATATTATTATTTCTGAGAGCTTCTGTGTTGTAAATATATAATAAGTAAAAGGCTGATGTTTCAATGTGTGTTAGTATAACTTTATTATTAATACAATAACAAGTAGTTTTTTCAAAGATTCCTTTTTCTCAAATCATAAGAATGTGTGTAGGGAGATTTAAAATCGTTATTTTTTTATTTTGTTATTTTCTCCTCATTCACAAATTTTATTGTTTGAGAAGTGTTAAAAAATATTTCATCCTTCAATAGCTTTTTTCCAAATATTGCTATTTTTTGCAATTTACACTTTTCATTTATGACCTTAGGTTTTTTTTTAAATCTCTATTCTCTTAGCAATCTCAGATCATATGTGGTCTTTGTATCTCATGTTTATTCTATGATTTTTCTGTTCAATGTACACATATAAAGTAACCCTACATGGAATTTCATATACATCATGACATTCCAAAGAAATGTTATCTTTAAGTCATGGTAATACTTCAGTATTTTTTAATGTAGTAAAAACTATGTGGATATTATTATTCTTTAAAACATTAACAATTTTCTATATGGCAGAAGTTTTAATTTTTGAAGTTATCAAAATCTTAATCATGTGATCAAAACCATTATAAAAAAGCATTTTTTGGTAGCATAGATATCTTGGTGAAAATGATGGCCATACAAAGTTTCTTAGTTCTATTTAGCAATGTCTTTGCCACTGAACATAATTGTGCTGGATGGTAAAGAAAAATGTAGACATCTCTCAGTGTGTGTGCACTTTTTATATATACCAAAGGATAAAGAACTATCCTTTTTTCTTCAATTAAAACGTCTAAGAATAGAAGTTTATTATTATATTCTACTTCCATAGTAAATTTGACATTGATGTGAAAAGAGTTTAAGAACATTAAAAATCCATAAAGATCTTGCTTATCATGAGACAAAATAATAAGGCTATCATCAACATATCTTAGCCATGCAGATGGGTTTTTAACTGCAGATATCAACATTTTTTTTACAAGTTCTTCATAAAAATGTAAGCCAATGTTGGAGAAATTGGTGAATCCATAGCTAAACCTGATGTTTACTTATACATTTGATCAACAAAACCAAAAAGGGGCAGATGTATAAACAAGTATCAGGTTTAGCTATGGGTTTACCAATTTCTCCAGCATTAGCTTCCATTTTTATGGATAACATGGAAAAAAATATTTTGAGATCAGCAGCTAAAAAACTATCTGTATAGCTAAGATATGTTGATGATATCTTTGTTATTTGGCCTCGTGGTAAGCATGCTCTTGATTATTTTTTACGTTTCTTTATTTCTTTTCACAACAGTACCAAATTTAATATGAAAGTAGAAAATAATAACCAACTTCCATTCTTAAGTATTTTAATTGAAATAAAGCAGGATGATTATTTATCCCATGGTATATATATAGAAAGCAAACAGAAACAGAGAGATATTTTTTTTTTCATAATCATCCAGCATAATTAATTTCAGTGACAAAGAAATTGTTAGATAGAACTAACAGACTTTCTGATGGTAATTTTTACTATTAACAATGCTTCTTCATAATGGTTTTGATCACAGGATTATTATTAAAACAATTTTATATATCAAGAAAAAGATTTTGATACTTCAAAAATTAAGATTGTTCTGCTATATATAAAATGGATAACTGATAAAATTGATAATGCTTTAAAGAAAAATAATATCTATACAGTTTTATTACATTTAACAAAATTACTAAAGTATTTTCATGCTCTAATTATAAATATTACTTTGGAGTGTCATGATGTATATCAAATTTCATGTAGAGTTTGTTTACATTCATATATTGGACAGACCAATCATAGAATAAACATAAGAAAGGAAGAACGCATTTTGGCAGTTAGAGAAAAAATCAATTTATCAGCCATTTTCTCACATTAAATTAACTAATCATGACATCAATTTTAATAAAACACTTATTCTGGAAAAAAATAAACAATATGTTCAGAGAGTGCTAAGGGAAGCTATAAAGATTTTTAAAAGGTTTAAAAGCATAAGTGAAAAGTGTGAATTATATAAAATTAACAACATTTGGAAAATGCTGTTGGAGGATAAAATATTTTTTAAACTCTCAACCATTAAAATATGTGATTGATGGAGAAAATAAATATAAAAAACCCCGAAATAACCATTTTTAAATTTTACCACAACATTTTATGATTTAGAAAAAGGGAATAAAATATATTCCACAATGACATTATGAGGAATCTCTCCACCTATTACCCGACTATAATCAGTAGAAAAATCCCCATAACAAACAATGACTCACATAATATTACACTTTGAAATAATTATTCACCTACTCTTTTATAATTTAAGAAACTATAAAAAACAATATTATTAAAACACATTAAATTATTTGAAATAATTAACATTTATAACAGGTATTATTGGTAGTTAGATAACTGAATAACAAGAGGGGTTGAATCATTACAGTAACAAACATAAACTAAATTAACACTTCACAATTAATCTAATCATAATAATACATTGGGAATAATAATAATATAGTCATTTATTTTAAATCAAATAAGTTATTAAACTTGTAAATATTTACACTCTTACTTATACAAATATTTATCATAAAATCTGAAGTGGCCATAAAGGATTCCTTATACACTCTTAGTATTTAAATGCTATCCTGAAAGATTATTATTTTATTCTAAATTAAGAGTTTCTATGTATTTTATTTTAACTAAAATATTTTCTTTTAAAATTTATTATTATTATTGTAAATTAGGTAGACATTATCTTAGGGATAAGAGCATGTGTTTTCATATTTTCACTAGTATGCTATTTCATGGTTTAATAACTCATAAAAGAAAATAATTTTAATATTAGAAATATTTAATAAAGAAGGCCCTGGGATCTTCTTACTTATCATTAATGACCAAAAAAAAATTGTTTTAGTGAAAGGTAAATTATTTTAGAAAAGTAAAGTGGCACAAATAAAACTTAAAAAAACATTATTGTCCTTTATCAAGAGTTTTGAATTATGAATCATAGGTTATTGTAATGAACTGGTAAATAATACGGCTGGTAATATCAATAAGCATCACATAACCAAAAGCTGACAATGCTTATAGTTTTGCCTGTTTTAATAGAGTGGTAATATGTGTTGTTATATTGGAGGGGGTATATAAAATTATAATACAGGGAAGAATATGCTATAACTTAACTACTCTTTTGAAATATGTGCTTTCAATATTAAGAGTATTTATATTTTGTCAGAATGAGTTGAGATTTTTCCTCTTCAAATTTAATAAATGCTGATTGATATAATTACAATGCTTGGTCATTATTATTCTTACCCAATGGCTCTTTTTTATTTTAGCATATATTAGATATGAGAGTCCAGTAGGCTTAATCAATGTTTACCGTTTATTTAACTGAGGTTTATTTTTTCTCGTAATTAATCAATTGTCTCAGTTATAGCGTGTGTGTGTGTGTCAAAGTTTGTAGTTTTTTGGACTTTATATAGTGTAAGTTGTTAAGATTGAAATTGTAGATTATGATTGGTAAAAGGCGAATAGAATTAACCTGATTTTGTAAGCTTGTTTTACTAACTTCTTAAAATTATATTTAAAAGATGCATATTCATAATCTTAAA